>JAJOOE010016239.1:0-26383 GCA_036250405.1 Solanum raphanifolium
ATTGGCAATTCCTTCAGATTGACACCATATGTATAAATATATTATTATATTAAATTTAATCCATTAAGCTGTCTGCTTGATTTCCTTCTTCAACTTTCATCTTTAATTCGTTTTAGCTCCAAACTTCTTCCTTTTTCCATCAATTTAATCCTACAAATAAAATATATTATTTAGCACAATCCATAAAATTTATGCTCAAAAAGGACAAATATAAATAATAAATGTGAGGAAATAATGATTAAAAATATGTATTTTTAGCCTCACATCACTCCACATTATTTATAGCCCCTTCATTATTAGGAACTTGAGGGTCTTGAGGAGCTTGGGGTGGAACGCCCTCATTGACATTCTCCTCTTCCGCCCTCCTTGCATTAGCCCTTCTTGTATTCATTCCCTATAATCACAAGAGAGGGATTAGGAAAAAGGACTTCATAGGGTTAGGACTCCAAAGCACAACTAAAGAGTAATGAAAGAAGTGAAAGTTCCTAAATATCTTATAGCCTCTCATTCATAAGTATGGCACGCTTCACACTCATTAACAAGACTCTACTAGATGCAGTTCATGAGACATCAACCTAAATATCATTCCCAAAATGTTATGCTATCATACCAAGTTTGTCACGACCCAAGGGTACCCCTTAATGTAACAAGGAGTACTTGACCCCGGAAGGTATCATACAAGCCCTTAGCATAATCAAACACATAAATCCATAAGAATAATGTGGAAAATTTAAAACTTTTTACAATCGAAGTCAAACTTCTTTGGGAGCAATAAGTTTTTGGCGCCACTGCCGGAGACTTTGAAATTAACTATTCTCCTAGGTTATACTTTTCTTTTTATTTATTTATTTACCGCTTTTTTAATTAGTTTATTTTTTCAACAATTATTATTTTTCTTTCTTTGAATAATTTGGTACTCTTATTGATATGGATGAGTGGGATAAATCGTGGTTGGGTGATGAATGTCCTTTATGTCGTATATGTGGTCGTCAATATATTCATTGGAATGGTTGTCCTAAATCCTCCCTTCCCCCGAGCCCCTATTATGATTCTTCTATTATTTGTGATGTTGGTAGGGGCGATGAAGTGGAGAATGCAAAACCAGAGACGTATAATGGGAATTCACTTATGGAATGTACGAACATGCTGGACAAATTTAATTCAAAAATCACCGAACAATTATTCGAATGCACAGAAGAGTATAAAAAAATCATGAAACTGTTAGATGATCTTGACACTATTCAATTAGATATTACTGTCCTAGCTAAATTAGAAGAGATTGCAGCCTAACAAAGAGAAAGCTATGAAGAAACAGAGATAGTGAGCCAATCTTGGCTACAAGAACAGACTCAACTTCTAATGTTTCAAGAGTCTATCCGTTATGGTCTGACATACATGACAACCCAACTGATCGAAGCAAGAGTTGAGCTCACACAAGAAATAGATCAATTTGGCTTAGATATTCATGACTTAGAGGCTCACTTGAACAAAAAGATTGAGGCCTCTGAAGCCCAAATACCATTTGTTGTGGATGATGACCAACTAGTGGAGCAAAAAGAGGAATTCCAATCATTCAACTACATATTATTCCTTAATATCGATGTTAATAAAGCGTAGAAAAGTGTGAATGTTGTAAATAATGATGTTTTGGAGTTGAGGCAACTTGAATCTCATTCAAAATACTTTTCTGTAATATCTAAACTAATAGATGAGTGTATAGATGAGGAACAAGTCCCCTACATTCTAAATTTTTTTATTCCACGTAGAAAAAATGACATTCCTCACCTAAGGGCCAAGAAATACAAGATGCGACATAAATTACTTGGTTCCTTTATCTTTATACCACCTCTCCTTGAGAGAAGCAGAAAAATAGATGCAAAGTTAGAGGTAAAATTCATAAGTTCAAAGTGGAAAGAAAAGTGGTGAATTTATTTGTGTCGTGCCGCGACGTTAATTTAAGCGCTTATTGAGAGGCAACCAAATTAATAGTGTAACTTCTTATTTTTTATTTTATTTTTTTAGTGTCATTTTTTGTGTGGTTTTTTACAGGCTTTGGAGAAGTCTGAGTATCCAAAATTTGGAGCTAAGGAGCACGTTTGAGCTTAAGTGTGGGGTCCGTACGACCCTTGATGAAAATAAAGAGAACATGCTACTAGCTAGGCATAAAGTCCTCAGGGAGTTTTTCTAACCCTAGTTTTAAATTTTATTTGATGCTTTGGGAACATAACATCTTTTTAAGTGTGGGGTGGAAGAATAAATTCCTAGTTTTTATTGCTTTATTGAGTCTTTTATTTTTTTAGGATGGGTTCTTTGACCTTTATTTTCAGTTCTTTTCCTGAGGATAGTCCTTTTGAACCGAATGTCTTTTATTTTTTTAGGAATAAGTTTTTTTTTTTAGAGAAAAGACAAGACCCTTTTGAGTGGTGTGATACTTGCTATTTAGGTCTAATTTTTGAGTATTACTTTCTTGTGAATGCTCGTTAAAAAATGCAAACTCTTTGACATCTAAGCTCATGGTTGTGACTTTTTATATAACTTATTTTATTTTATAGTTTGTTATGATCCCGTCTCTCTTAGAAGTGGAATTGATCCATCTTAATTGATACTTGTTCCATGTGTGGTGAGAATTTGGTTATTCCATATTTTGCATCGTAGTCTAGAACTTGCCCTGCATGTTATTGAAGCGAAATAAAAAGTGTTGCTTTGTTTAGGAGATGATAATAGGATTTCTTTGATTTGACTGGTAATTTTAGCCTTTTCAGATATTATATTACTAGTTAGCCTTTTTGAGCCCGTAGCCTTTTGTTGGTAACCATATTTTGCCCTTGACTATTTTGTTGAATCCCTAGTTTTTGCACCTTGCTTCTTTGAGCATTATAGCATATACTTATTCTAATTATCAATTTTGAGAAAAGGGATGATTGAGTGAAAGGTAATCAATGATAGCTACAAAATGCTTAAAAAGCCCTCTTTGAAAGAATGTTATAAAAAAAAATTGCTCTGTTATGTTGTGTGGAAAATAAAAGTATGCTCAAACAGTGCCCCTGGTCCTACCATGCATATTGTGCACCTCAATTGAAGGTGGCTAGTGAAAAGGCATATATATTAAAAAAAGAGAAAAAAAAATGATTGAAGCATTCTTGAGATAGGAGAATTACTTGCGATATAATTGTTGAAGAGAGGGCTGAAAATAAAGAGAAGGAAATAATGGGTGATGAAGTCTTAAAGTGCAAAGTGCTTAAGGAAGTGTAAGTCACTATTATATAGTTTTCCTACCCGCCCCCTAGCCTACATTACAACCCGTTAAAGTCCTATTTGATTATATTCAAGCATGCTTAATTAGTGGAGATGTACATAATGGGAAAGCCTATGATTTTTCTTATATGCATGTGAATTTTATTTCTGAGTGTGAGAGTTGTTCTGTGATGATAAGTCCTTAATTTTTATTCAATCTTTTGAATTGAGTGTGTGGACTATTTCTTTTTGTGAGGGCACTTGTTTCATGATAGATAAGTGATTTTATTAGCTTTCTTTGATGAAAGTAGGTGAACAAGCTTAAATTTGATGAGTTCAAAGCCTTTCTTTGAGGTTAGGAGATTAGAGGTTTGTTGTTTAATTGGATGTCTTACATAATGATTGAGAATTGTACCTGATGTTTTGAAATTAGTAGATGGCCTAATTGTTTGTATTAACCAAAGTGATGACATTCCTAGTATGAGTATTTGAGATAAGCTTTAATGTGTGCTCGAGGACGAGCAAAAGCTTAAGTGTGGGGTGTTGATGTGAGGCCAAAAATACAATTTTTTAATCATTATTTTCCTCATATTTATTATTTATATCTATCCTTTCTGAGCATGAATTTGATGAATTGTGCTAAATATTGCATTTTATTTGTAGGAGTAAATTGGTGTAAAGTTGAAGAAGTTTGAAGCTAAAACGAATTAAATATGAAAGGTTGAAGAAGGAAATCAAGCACGCAACTTAATGGATTAAGCTTTATAAAATAATATATATGTTGGTTGAAGTAAAACATTGAAATTGGAATTGGAAGGAAGTCTGCCACATGGCAATCTCTAAAGGCACTGCCCAATTGATGCAAGGCGGTCCAGAATCAAATTGTTGAAGCGGTTACACAGAATACGTGGACAGGGAGGAATCCAATTCCATACGGATATGGTTCCTAATTTGTTTTGGACTCAATTATTTTATTTAGGGTTTATTATATCTATAAATAGTCCATAGAAATAATTATTAGAGGACATCAAATAAAGGTGAGATCAATCGGGCATCAAGTAGAAAGTCGTCAATACTTTTTAGGGTTCTTGTCTTCTTTTTTCTCTTCTTAGAGATTAGTGGGTAAACTCCCTTGTTCGGGGGCTGTAGCTACGAATTGAATGTTGATTATTTAAGGTTTTTGAATTAATTATCGGTTGTCATTATAAGTTACTTCTGTATTCTTGTTTTAGTATTTTATCTTTGATCACCATAAGATAAATATATTGTCTAATCATAAAATCGGGAAGGGAGAGGCTAGATAGACCAGAGAAAATAGAGAGCTTGGTCCACCCATTAGATTGAGGTTATTAGTGTTAAGGAGTGACGCCCGGACGAACATTTTACTTGGTTACGAAATAGGATGAAATATAAATGCTCATCAGTTAGTCTATTTATCCATGCTCAACGATGTAGTTATATAGCTAACTGGAGTAGGCGACGAGAGCTGTATAGCCCGACTCATATAATTAACCCTATAAATCAGTAACCTGACAACTAAAATTAGTTCTTAGCCAATAATATGATATATGAGATTCATTGCATGCTGCAGCCCTAGAATTTTCCAATGATTGTATGTAATTTTATTATTTTGTTCTTGCATTCTTTTCTTTTGGAACTCTTAAATAAATAATTAGACCAATATAATTTAGTAAAAATAGTTAATTGACAACTCCTTTGGGTTCGATAATCTGGTTCTTTTAAGAGCCACTATATTACTTGCGCGACCACGTACACTTGAGTGTGCAATTGGGAGCAACAACTTACATAATGTCTTTTAGGTGGATCCACTAGCTAAAGACCTATGTGGGCATATAGTTATGGGATAAGGAGATTGCTACTAGAAACACAAACTTTCTAATGTAAAAGGTTTCCATCTCATGAGATAACTTACATTGGAAGCTGGACTATCTAACATAAAACCTTCAAACTAATTTTCATATCCACTCGGTGCTAAGCATAATTTCCTTTAAAAGTCATATTAAGTCTTTACTTAAGTTCATTATCATGAAAGAATGCACTAGGCACTCAAGTCAACATGGTATCATAATAGCTCATGGATTTATTAGGTGAGAATGTCCTTTTGAACCTTAGAATCATCAATATGTGAGTAAACCTTTCACATCATATTCATAGTGTTTCATGAGAATAGCCTTTCAATCAACACAACCATAGTATTATAATCATAGACCTTTCATGCATAGTAATGTGTAAGGTTATAGGGGAAAGGATGTCACAACAATACCATAATTACACAATAGTCATAGGATCATCACTATCTAAGTGAATCATGAGTTCATATACAATCTTCATCAACATGTATAAACCCTAACTAGTTTACCTTCAAGGCTATGAATCAAGATCAATCCTAACTTCTACAATTACCACATTAGATAGAGGGATATCATGATTCAATAACTTAATCAACGTAAACATAATCAATTGTCAAGCTCCCATCATCAATCAAGTTATATCATAGTTCACAATTTAGGAAGAAGGGGGAATCCTGCGTCCAAGGGAGATTATCATCAAAATCCAACATTAATCCATTATTCCAATCATAAATCATTATAATAAATCATAATAAACCATAATTAAACAATTTAAAACGTTTTGGAGAAAGACCCATTACATAGATTGAAACCCTAGGTTTTTGGAGAAAATGGATGTCTTAAAAACATAGTTTGAAGGGGCTCTTTGGGTGATAGATACCCAAAGATGAAAGCATCCATACCTTAGGTTGATTTACACAAGAAATTGGAGAAGAAAGGAGTTTTCTTGAACCCCTAGCTTAACCTTGTTCTTGCTCTTCAATGGAGTCTTAGAAAGAGAATTTTTTGAGCGGGGAGGTAGTTTCTAATTTTTAAGTTTGGGAGAATAATGAGTTGTCAGGGTAGTTAATAGTCTTAAAATCCTTAAATATGTATAACAAAACCATAAAAACCTTCCCGTAACACTAACTAATTAATTAGGAATTTACTAACTTACCCCTCCAATTGGCCAAATCTAGGAGAGCTTCAGGTGTGACTCACTAAACCCCCACCCACGGACCGTGGGTGGGGTCACCCGCCGTGATGGTAATCCGTCATTTGCTTCAAAGAGTGGGAGGACCAGGGGAGGCCAAGCCTTGACCCACGACCCCTACCTATAGGGTGTGGGTCCAACCACGGTTCGTGGGTACCTATCCATAGGTCCTACTGTTTTTGACAGCTTTTTGGGCCTTCTCTTGGATTCTCCTCAAGGACCTTTGGGAGGTCCTTGGGGGTCATTCCTTGACGTTTAGGTCTTAAAATATTAGTACTAAGTAGGGGAGTTTATTTTACGAGGGGGACCTACGCTTCGTAGGGGGGTCCACGACTTTTGGATGAGTTTCATGGGGCTAAGTCCAAGTCAAAGAGCTGCAGACCTCAACCCATTCCCCACAAGTACGGGCCTAGGTGAGTCCATGCCCCGTAGATGGTGAGCGTGGATGGGGCCTGCAAGATGTCAAAGTCAGTTTAAGGAAGGGGTAGTTTAGGTAATTCATGTAGTGGTTAGTATTAAGTGAGGTCATTTTGTTTAGATTTAATCCACCTATATATGTCATTTTAAGTCATTAACCAACCCATTCACTTCATAAAATCCCATCTCCCAAATCAATAACCAATTTTCCCCCAAAATCCTCTCTCTAGAACTCCAAGGATGAAGAAGAAGAAAGCTTAAGTTAGGGTTGAATAATCAAGCGTTTCTCCTCAAATTCGTTAGAATTCTTCAATAAGTTATGGTAGCTCTTCATCCATGGGTAGCCTTCACCCATGGAGCCCCTCCAAAACCCCAAATTTCAAAGCTAGAAAACCCAAAAGTTAGGGTTTGACTTCAATCTCACGGATTCCTTTCGAATTCATTTTTAAAGGTTGAATTATGTTTGTTTGTGGATATATTGATAATTTTACATTATTTTAAGTTGAATTCCTCATGAATCCATGAATTACCCTATTTTCTCAAATTGGATCTTAAAGTGTGGGTATGGATTGATGCAAGTAGAATGTTATAGAATTATAAATGTAATGAATTAATTATTTGAATTATGTTATTATCCATTTATAATGTAGTAATTATAGATGTGTTGATGAATCATGATCTATGGTCCTTGAAGGGAAATTTATGAGAATTAAGTATGACTATGAGATTTATATATATGTTTTATGAACACTTTGAGAGTAATGTGATTATGACTATGATGTAATTGTGGTGTTTTTGAAAGGCTATTAGCTCACACACACACTTACGAATGAAGTACGAATAAAGTTTCTATGATTATGCTAATGATGATGTGTTGATTGAAAAGCTATTCTCAATTAGACACTTGTGAATGAAGATGGCATGTTGTGAAAGGTTTTCTCAAAAATATGGGGGTTCTTAGGTTGAAAGGCTATTCTTACCTATTGAATCTATGAGCTATATTATGAATGATGTTGGGATGAGATGGAAGCCCTCACGTGAGTTGAGGCAAGGTTTCTAGAAGAAATTTTCTGAGATGGATGCCCTCACGTGAGTTGAGACGGGGTATCTAGTAGCAATCTCCATATCCCATTTTTTCTATAATAATGAACTCAAGTGATGAAATGTTAAGTACTCCATGGGGAATAATACTAAGCACCGAGTGGATATTGATTGAGATGGAAACTCATATGTGAGTTGAGGCGGGGTTTCGAATAGCAATCTCTTGAGATGGATGCCCATATGTGAGTTTAGGCGGGGTATCTAGTAGCAATCTACTTATCCCATAACTATGTACCCACATAGGTTTTTAGCTAGTGGATCCACCGAAGCTAAGTTAATGGTTTTAACTTAGGCAAGTAGGACACTCTTTTCGGTGTGGGTAACAACATATTACATGATTTTCTCACATGGTCTATGTTAGTTAAGTCTTACCCCCATAATAAATGCTTATGAACTAAGAATTCTCAAGAATGCTCTACTTAGTGTGGGTGGGAGTATGGGACTTCATCCATGCATTGCACAAGTAGGCTTTGAGAGTAGTTATGGTGTGTTCCTTTTATGTTATGATGGTTTATGAAATGAAGTATGCTTAATGTGTATTTTTTCTATGAGTTTCTTTACTTGATATGACTTAGTAAATGTTAAGGTTTTCTTGTTTATGAGTATGAAAAAAGGACGAGATCAAAGAATGGTAAGTATGATTATGGTGGCCCAAAGGTTGTACATAGTATAGATGAGATTATAGAGTCTTATCTATGCATTGCACAAGTATAACTTAGGGATATTTATAAGATGGTTCTATTATGCTATGATGATCTATATATTAAATATACTTATGACTTGTGCTTTTACGCTAATGTACATGATGAATCTCAAACTTGGTAAAGTGCATGCTTTTAAACTAAAATGTCCCTTTTGAGCATAATTTTAAGGTTTTTATGCATGGCTATCATACTTAGTGCACTTTTGTACTAACCCATATTTTCCTACATTTTTCTACAAGTGTAGGGTCCGGTTCTTAAGGCGATCTTCTTTGGGTTTAAGCTTGAATCAACTATTCTCCTAGCTTGTGGTGAGTCCTCAAGATTTCAGGACGTATGAGTCATTTGTAGTTCCTTTCTAGTTATTTCATTTTCAAACTATATTGTAAGGGTTGTGTCCCTATATGATCCGAAGATTGTATTAGATGGCTAATTGAGACAAGTCTAGACTTCTGCTTGCTTTTATAAAAGACATCGATTGTATGGATAAAGTTTTAAATTCCACATCATTTCTATTATCTATGTTATGATATGCTAAGGGGATTGGATGAGACCTTTCGCAGTTGAGTACGCCTTGTCACATCTAGGGGTACTCCTGTGTTTTGACAAACTTGGTAATCAGAGCACAAGGTTTAGAATGATTCGAGGATGATGTCTCATAACCCACGTCTAGTAGAGTCTTATTTATAGTGTGAAGCGTGCCATATTTATGATGATTAAGAAATCTCACTTCTTCATTCTCTAAGTTGTGCCATAGAGTTTAACTCTATAAGGTCTTTCTCCCTATCTGATGGTCTTCATGATACGACTACCCGAAGGGCTCATTCTACAAGGAGCGAGGGAGAAAATTCTAGTGTGATACCAATTATTACTATGTCACTAGGTAAGGCTTGATATGTTAGACTTAGATGACATCCTTTGGATGGATTGGTAGTATTATTGTTATACTCCTATGTGACTGTAGAACCCGTATAGTTAAATGGTTAATTATGGAGTGAGCCTATCCATGAGTGGAGGGGGGGAAAGTCTATGTCCTAAGTTTGAATTATGTTTTGTCTTAAAGTTGATTTTGAGGTTTGCATTTACTACCTAGTTAAGGTAAGGGAGAAGATTTCAAGTGTTGACCAACTTCAAAGAGTTAGTTATCTTTAAGATTGATCTTAAGTATGGTCATTTTGAGTATGGTATTTGGATAATACTTGAATATGATTGGTTGGTAGGTCCCACCAAAGGTGATGATATGACTTGAAATAGTTTACAATTGGCTTTCTCCGACCTTAGAATTGAAAAGAAATGATGCTTTGAAGAGGTCGTATAGGCTTACTCCCGAGGGGGAGATGATGTGCCTATATAGCAAGGTCGTTGAGTGTTCTTGATGTTCATGATTTGGATTGGCTTTAAGTTCTCACCTTGAGAGATATAACGAGTTTGGGAAGTTTAGTCCCGATTTTATAGGGTCATATGAGATCTTAAGGTTTTAGTAGGGGGCTTCCTCCCAAGGGGGAGATGGTATGCTTAGATAACAAGATTGTTGAGAGTGCAAATATTCTCATCTCTCTTCTTCTATTCCTATTTTAGCTTGAGACAAAGAGTTCCTCTTGGCTTGTTTTATGATTTGGAGTCATGTGTGTCTTAGAAATTTCCATGATCTCCTTATGTTATGCATGTTCTTGAGAAATCCATAATTAGTAAGAAAATGAGTTTTCATGATTTATGTGTTCCTCATGTTGTTGTGCATTTAGTATGAATTGCCTATATGCTTAATGAGATGAATTGTCAAACATGCTTTAATATACATTCGAAAGTAATTGCATAATTTGCTTCATGTTATTGAGTTGAGAATGCTTTGGGTTGGAGAAGGTAGTTCCTCCTATGAATATGTGAAATATTGAAGTTTTCATGCATAATGTGTTGTTAGATGTAGTTCCTACTTCCTTGTGTTGCATTGAGTATGTTGAGATGGAGTTGATGTTTCCTCCTTTGAATTGTGTATTATTTTGATGTTTTATGCAAGATGGGCTGCTAGTCTTGAGTCTATAATTCAGTAAGGTATCTAGACCGACATTCGAGGACGAATGTTCCCAAAGGGGAGATAATGTAACACCCCATAAACTAGTAGGCTTAGCTAGAGCTTGTCGTAATTATTAGAGTCGTAATAATTGCTTCTCATACTTTGAATGAAGGGTTTAGGGGTGAAAAATCTAGGTAAGACCCCCTAAAGACCAACCAAGGGTCCTTGAGGAGGACCCAAAAATCCACCCTAGAAACTACCTAAGACAGCATCCACGAGGGGACCTACGCCCCGTAGGGGGGTCCACCACTCGTGGATGAGTTTCGTGGGTCTAAGGCCAAGTGAAGGAGCTGCTGAATTCAACCCACGACCCAACAGTACAGGTCATGGGTCAGTCCATGTCCCGTTGGTGGTGGCCATGGATGGGGCCTGCAAGCTGTCCCAAAGTCGGTTTAAGGGAGGGGTAGTTTAGGCAATTTCTATAGTAGTTAGTATTAAGTGAGGTAGTTTTGTATAGCTTTAATACACTTGTATAAGTCTTTTTAAGTCATTAACCAACCCATTCACTTCATAAAATCCCAACTCCCAAATCAATAACCAACTTTTCCCCAAAATCATCTCTTTAGAACTCAAAGGAAGAAGCAGAGGAAGAAAGGTGAAGCTAGGGTTGAAGAATCATGTTTTTCTCCTCCAATTAGTGAGAATTATTCAATAAGGTATGTTACCTCTTCATCCATGGGTAGCCTTCACTTATGGAGCCACTCCAAAACCCCAAATTTCAAAGCTAGAAAACCCAAAAGTTAGGGTTTGACTTCAATCTCATGGATTCCTTTTAGTACATTTTTAATGGTTGAATTATGTTTGTTTATGGATATATTTATTATTCTACATGATTTTAGGTTGAATTCCTCAAGAATTCATGAATTACCCTATTTTCTCAAATTGGATCTTAAAGTGTGGGTATGGATTGATGCAAGTAGAATGTTGTATAATTATAAATGTAATGAATTGATCAGATAAATTATGTTACTATCCATGTCTAATTTAGTAATTCTAGATGTGTTGATAAATCATGATCTATGGTTCTTGAAGGGAAATTTATGAGAATTATGCATGACTATGAAATTTATGTATATGCTTTATGAACACTTTGAGAGTAATGTGATTATGACTATGATGTAATTGTGGTGTTGTTGAAAGTTTATTCTCTCTCACACACACATACACTTATGAATAAAGTATGAATGAACTCTTTATGATTATGATAACGATGATGTGCTAATTGAAAGGTTATTCTCAATTATACACGTGTGAATGAAGATGACATGTTGTGAAAGGTTTTCTCACATTATGGAGATTCTTAGGTTGAAAGGCTATTCTCACCTATTGAATCTATGGTCTATCTTATGAATGATGTTGGGAGGAGACGGAATTCCTCACATGAGTTGAGGCGGGGTTTCTACAAGCAATCTCTTGAGATGGGTGCCCTCACGTGAGTTGAGGCAGGGTAGCTAGAAGCAATTTCCATATCCCATTTCTTCCATAATAATGAACTTAAGTAATGAAATATTAAGTACTCTGTGGGGAATAATGCTAAGAACCGAGTGGATATTGATGGATACGGAAACACATACGTGAGTGGAGGCGGGGTTTCTAGTAGCAATCTTGAGATGGATACCTATACGTGAGTTGAGGCGGGGTATCTAGTAGCAACCTTCTTATGCCATAACTATCTGCCCACATAGGTTATTATCTAGTGGATCCACCAAAGCTAAGTTAATGGTTATACCTTAGGCAAGTAGGACACCCTTTTCGATGTGGGTAACACCGAATTCCATGATTTAGTCACATGGTCTATGTCGGTTAAGGCTTACCCCCCACAATGAATGATAATGAACTATGGCTTCTCAAGAATGCTCGACTTTGTGTGGGTGGGGGTATGGGACTTCATTCATGCGTTTCACAAGTAGGCTTTGAGAGTAGTTATAGTGTGTTCCTTTTATGTTATGATGGTTTAAGAAATGACGGATGTTTAATGTGGATTTTTGCTACGAGTTGCTTTCCTTGATATGACTTAGTAAATGTAAAAGTTTCCCAGTCTATGAGTATGAAAACAAGATGAGATCAAAGAATGGTAAGTGTGATTATGGTGGCCTCAAAGTGGTACTTAGTACAGATGGGATTATGGGATCTTATCTATGAATTGCACAAGTGTACTTTAGGGTCCCTTATGACATGGTTCAATTATGCTATGATTATCTATATATTGAATATGCTTATGACTTATGCTTTTACACTAATGTGCATGATGATTCTCAAACTTGCTAAAGTGGATGCTTTACAAGTAAAATGTTGCTTTTGAGCATGTTTTCAAAGTTTTTACGCATGGCTATCATACTTGGTGCATTTTTGTACTAACCCATATTTCCTACATTTTTCTACAAGTGTAGGGTCCGGTCCTTAAGACGATCTTCTTTTGGTTAAAGCTTGGATCGATTATTTTCCTAGCTTGCGGTGAGTCCTCAAGATTCGAGGACTTATGAGTCATTTGTAGTTCCTTTCTAGTTATTTCATTTTTGAACTATATTGTAAGGGTTGTGTCCCTATTTGTTTCACAGATTGCATTAGATGGCTAATTGAGACAAGTCTAGACATCTGCTTGCTTTTATAAAAGACTTCAATTGTATGGATAAAGTTTTAAATTCCACATCATTTCTATTTATCTTATCTTATGATATGCTAAGGGGATTGTATGAGATCTTTTTGGGGTTGAGTATGCCTTGTCACATCTAGGGGGTACTCTTGGGTCGTGACATACCCAAATTGAGTCAAACTTCCCCAAGGTCTTAGGAAGACCAACCACGAAATTCATAGGTATCCTTTCCCACTTCCATTTAGGAATTGGCATTTGCTGAAGCAAACCTGCAGGCCATTGATGGTCATACTTTACTTGCTGACTATTTTGGCACTTAGCCATAAACTCAGCTATGCCATTCTTCATGCCAGGCCACCAATAAAGTCGTTTAAAGTCTCGGTACATTTTCTTCACTCCGAGATGAATGGAATACCGCAAACCATGGGATTCTACCAATATCTTCTGAAAAAAGTCATCCACTCGGGGAAAAAAATTTTCTTCCCTTAAAACTGAGCACACCACCTGCATCAAGAGTCGTATCTTGTGCCTTGCCAAACACTGTCTTCTTTCTGAGCTCATTCAAACTCTAATCCTCAAATATCTTGGCCTTGATCTCCTCAATGAATGTGGTCCTAAATTCAATGCGGGCTAACACCCCAACTTTATGTGAGATGCCAAAATGCATGAACTTAGACTCCAAGGTTTGAATCTCTATGGTCAAAGGTCGCTTGGACACACTCAAGCAAGCTAGATTACCCATACTCACCGGCTTTCGGCTTAAAGCGTATGCCCCCACGTTAGACTTACTCGGATGATACTTGATGTTAACATCATAATCCTTGAGTAACTCCATCCACCTTCACTGTCTCAAATTAAGGTACTTTTGGGTGAATACATGTTGTAGACTACAATGATCAGTAAATACCTTACAATTGACAGCAAAAAGGTAATGCCTCCAGATCATGAGATAAAATAGTACCATTTCCAACTCCAAGGCATGCGTCGGGTAGTTTCTCTCATGCACCTTAAGCTGCCGCGATGCTTAAACTATGAAATTCTTATCCTATATCAACCCAACACGCAAACCCCGAATATGAAGAATCACAATAAACTATGAAATCTTTACCTTCCACCGGCAGTGCCATAATAGGTGTTGTGGTCAGAAGGGACTTAAGATTTTGGAAGCTCTCCCAACACTTGTCGGCCCACTTGAAAGGCACCTTCTTTTTTGTCAGACTTGTCAAATGCATGGCGATAGAAGCAATGTTTTTCACAAACCACCGGTAGTAGCTGGCGAGCCCCACAAAACTCCTAACTTCCGTCACAAAGGTAGGCCGGACAAGTTCTTGATTGCTTAGATCTTTTGAGGATCTACCATTTCCCCTTCCTTTGAAACCACATGCCCCTAAAAGGCTACTGAAGTCAACCAGAACTCACACATGGAAAATTTAGTATACAACTTCTATTTAACAAGGACACCCAAAACAATATGAAGATGGTCGGCATGCTCTTCCTTACTCTTAGAATAAACCAAAATGTCATCAATAAAGATGATCACAAAAGAATCTAGGAATGGTTTGAATAAACCATTCATCAAACTCATGAAAGAGGCAGGAGCTTAGTCAACCCAAACGACATCACTAAGAACTCAACATGCCCAAAACGGGTACTAAATGTCATTTTTGGTACATCCTCATCGAGCACGAGGTTTACATAGATGACTCTTTCCCAGATGAAAGGGTGTTTGCAATATCCCTCAAACATACGCCATGGTATACAGATTTTGCAAATTACATTGTGTGTGGGCTGATGCCGAATGAGTTGACCTTTGACTCATTTGAGGGTTTATTGCGACCAACTTATTGGAGTAGGAAAAGATGAACCTTTGTTAATGCGACTCTTTAGTCGAAGTCTGAAAGGAGAAGCTTTGGAATGGTTTATTTCTAAAGAAATCAAGCAGTGACCAAGTTGGAGCGCTTTGGCTAAAGACTTTATCGAAAGGTTTGGTTACAATGTAGAGTTCATCCCTGATCGATACTCTTTAGAGAGAATCAAACAAAATTCTACTAAAAGCTATCGAGAGTATGCCTACCGTTGGAGAAGAGAAGCCGCAAGGGTTAGGCCTCCATTGACCGAGAAAGAGATTATTGAAGCGTTTGTGCGCATTCAAGAGCCTGAGTACTACAGTAGGATGATGCTTATTTTAGGAGGAAAGTTCAGTGAGATAGTCAAAATTGGTGAAGCTATTGAAAACGGTCTCAAGATCGGAAAAATCATCTGAATGACTCCGCAAGATGAATCCTCGGGACCATTGAAGAGGAAGAGAGAAGATATTTCCTCTATCTCATTTCAATCCAGCCAAAGATCAAAGAGGCATGCTGGTCTCAATGTTCGAAAGTCTTTACCATCCAAAACCTACCCTTTAGCTCCACAAAATCCCTACCTCATCAAACCAAATTACCAAACTCCACCACCAAATCATCCAAATTACCAAGCTCCATTGCCAAATTACCCAAATGCTAAATCAAATTACCAAGCTGCACTGCCAAATTACCCAAACTCCCATCGTAGCCACCAAGCTCCACAATACCAAAATTTCCAAACACTAACACCTACTAGCCAAAATCCTCCCAATTACCGCCAAGTACCTCCATCTTCACGAAATAATTACAATATTTCCTGTCGGGAGTTTATGAAAAAACCTTCTTGAGTCTTTACTCCTTTGGTTGAAAGTCGAACCCAACTCTTTGAGAGGTTGAAAATGGATGGTCTAATACAAACAATTGGTCCAACAAATGTAAATGTCAATTCCAGACTTTACATATTCGATCTTCATTGTGCTTACCATTCAGGGGGTGCTGGACATACCACTGAGGATTGCATCAACTTGAAGCATAAAATTCAAGACTTAGTTGATCAAATAATTGTCACTCTTCAAGTGTCAATTCTAATACAAATGGTAATTCACTGATGAATCATGGAGGATTCACTATTAACATGATTGGCCCAAAGTCTCAAGCACCTCCCCGTCAAAACGCCCCAAATTATCTTCAAATGCCTCTGCCTGAACAAGATCATTATGATCCTCCTCGTTCGAGATTTGAGAAGAGACCTGCTCGAAAGTTTACGCCGCTTATTAAAAGTCGAACAAAGTTGTTTGAGCGATTAACTGTGGCAGGTTTTATTCATCTAGTTGGGCCCAAGCCTGTTGATACTAGCTCTAAATTCTATTGAGCTGATCGAGGGTGTGCGCATCATTCCAACAGTATTGGGCATGATACTGAAGATTGTATTAATTTAAAGCATAAGATACAGGACTTGATCGACCAGAAGGTGGTCACTCTCCAGACCGCCGCACATAGCGTTAACAGTAATCCTTTGCCGAACTATGGAAGCACCACTATCAATATGATAGAGACGGAGGATGAGTGGTGCATGGCAAAGACAATAGTTCCGGCTGGTCCTGGAAACCTTGAGAAAGTTGTAGCTTCTCCGAGCATAAGTGAGAAACTCAATTTTATGAGCCTGACATCCCATCAAGTTTTTGCTTTAGTGTCAAGAGAGGGTCAGAACAAGAAGGGGTTTAATCATATTCCACCAAAATATTTGCCTCATTTAAGTCAATCCTTTCTGGTAGAGGAATATGCCAATGATGACGGTCTTGGAGAAGGAATTAGGAATCTCTGTGAAGAAGGTGATGTTGTGCCCAAGAAGATGATCGAGACACCATGCATACGAGATGCCGAGCCAACGGAGCAAGTTCTTAATTGAACTTCCACTCCGCTCTTGATTCCTTGCTCATCTTGATAGACAAAGATGAATCTTATGCTGTTTTTAAAATCGGTGGTAGTTCGAATGAGGCCTGAAACCCACCTTTTATGTCATTTTAACTGATTATGTTTTAATTTCCCTCGTGATGTTTTGAAAAAGGCAAAATGGCCCATGGTCATAGCCAAAGTTCGTATTTCCTTATTTTCAATGAAGGCCTCTTTTATTGCAAAAATTTACTTTGCTTGCTTTAATTTTTCTATCTAACGGT
This sequence comes from Solanum raphanifolium, assembly GCA_036250405.1. NCBI lineage: Eukaryota > Viridiplantae > Streptophyta > Magnoliopsida > Solanales > Solanaceae > Solanum > Solanum raphanifolium. Next base: position 17,202 of record JAJOOE010016239.1, read on the forward strand.
CTTTGTGTTTTTTATTTTTGTAAAAATAACTCTTTAAACCTGTCAATATCATGTCATGTCACAAGCCGAATGAACAAAGTGAGGTAGATGAAGATGAGTTTGAAGAGCATGACGAGGAGATCATGATATTCGAACACTTTGTCAAAGATTTGAAACAGTTCGACAATCCGAATAAGTTGAATGGATGAGATAAAAACTGTAAATCTGGAAAAAGGATGACTATGTCAAAGAAGTGAGAATTAGGGTCCATCTAAGAGAAGATCTGAAAAGAGAACTGAATAGTTTACTTAGAAAATACATCGAAGCATTTGTTTGATCACATGCCGTGGTTGAAGATAGACATTCATCTCAAGATTGTCAATCGATACAGATGCTATCAAGAGTTATGATATTTGAAGATTCAGAGTTTCTTTTAGTTTTTTACTTGTAATCGCATCGTTTGTTTGTAATCGTCTTAGAAAATTATTATTTGTAATGAACTACGTCTGACCTGAATTCTCAAGAATGAGATACGTAGGTGGCCTATGTCGGCCTCGGTCGGTTCCTTATAAAATTCTTATTTTTTTTGTTAATCCTTGAGGGGGGAACTACGTTTGACCTAATTTCTGCCTCAACGGGATACGTAGGCGCCACAAGGGTTCGGTCATATCTCCCGTAAGATTTCTGTATTTTTTTTACAATAGAAACTGGGACAGAATTTTTGAGAGGGACTCAAAAATTCTCAAAAAAGAAGAATTGTACAACAAGTCAAGACTGGAGATACATCGAGAATCGCAACTGGGACAGAATTTTTGAGAGGGTCTCAAAAATTCTACAAGTCATATATCAACAATTAGAGATACTCCAAGACATCTAACTGGGACAAATTTTTTTAGGATGACCTCAAAATTTCCTTCAAGCATCACTAGAAGTTTGTAGTAAATTTCAAATATTTCAAGAATATTAGAAGTTTAAAGCTAATTTTGAATGATCTTTAGCGTGGTTAAAGTTCATAGTCAATTGCAGCAATCTCCGACATCTTTGGATTCTAGAGTCAACTGCAAAACCTTCCATTTATAGCAGATTTTGGGAGGACCGTTTCAAAAATTTCCCAAGATTTAAGGATTTTTGAATTCTCCAGAACAAGTTATCGGATACACCGAAGTTTCGAACCAAGGACGTTCATTTAAGCTACGCATGACATGACATTTGTCAGTGATTTTTTAAAAATCCCTTTTTAGGCTTTTGATATGATAAATATTTTGTATAATTTCATCTTATGTCTATCGAGGAGCAAGAGATCGGAGTGATCAATCGAAGATAGCAAGACTAGGAGTAAGCGATTGAAGAACTCAACACAGATCAGTTTGTTTTAAAACTAATAATTTTTCTGTGGATGCAGGTTTATAAGTTTGCCTCAAGATCATCATATTCCTTCATTCAATGAATATGGAGAAGTTAAAAGGGCGAGTAGCTCTCCAAAATTGACAACTTTTTTGTAGATGCAGGAAAGTCATTGAAGTATTTTTTAGAAGAAAAAGGAAACATTTTAGAATACAAGCAACATAACCTCGGTCAAATTCCCAGCAAAGCATGAGTCACAATGAGTACAAATCATCAAGAACATGTGAAGAGTATTCGCAAATTGCGTCGATATCAGACGCGGCAATGTGAAAACCCCCAGAGGGACATTTCTATAGTATTATCAGATAAGATAATACCACTACCCAGAGGAACATATTTTTAGTATTATCAAATGAGATAGTACCACCACCGAGAATGACATCATCGTCATTTTATCGATGGGATATCATCATCCTGTCAATGGATCAACATCATCCTACCAATGGATCATCAACGAAGCATTATCATCCTATCAATGGATCAAAATCATCCTACCAATGGATCAACATCATCCTACCAATGGATCATCAACGAAGCATCATCATCATATCAATGAAGCATTAACATCATCCCGCCGATGGATCATCAATCATTATCCTATCAAAGGAGCATCGACGTCATTATCCTATCATATAGCAGCGTTATCCTACCAATGAATCATCATCATCCTATCAATGAAGCATCGTCATCCACATCATATCAAGTCATCTACTGCCTCAAAACCGATGGAGGCTAACGTCAAAACATTTATAGAAAAGAACATTTGTTGAATAAGGTAAAACGTATCGCTTCTTTATTTAAATTACAGTTTCTGCTAACAAGTTTATTTCATTCCTTGTCGCGAGCATCCAAGAGGATGAATTCTCAAATCAAACCACAAGTGCAGATGACATAAAAAAAAGATGCAGCACAACGTGGAACTTTTTCTTAGCACAAGCTGAGAAGCGAATATTATCGAGCATCCACCTCATTACAGTTGTATAACCATTAAGCCATCCACCTTGTTACAGTTGGAATATTATCGAGTCATCCACCTCATTACAGTTGGATAATCATCGAGCCATCCACCTCGTTACAGTTGGATAATCATTGAGCCATTTGGCTCGTTGCAGAGATCACAAGAGTTTGCTATGTAGAAAACAAGCAATGACATCTCCAAATCCGCAACAAATCATGAGTTGTGATGTACATACTGTGTTCGAAAGTGCAAGAGTAACTAAAAAATATCGTGCATACAACATCAGAAAAGATGCAGCACAATGTGGAACTTTTTCTTAGCGCAAGCTGAGGAGTGAATATTCATCGAACCATCCACCTCGTTACAATTGGATAATCATCGAGCCATTCACCTCATTAAAGTTGGAATATTGTCGAGCCATCCACCTCATTACAGTTGGATAATCATTGAGCTATCTGGCTCATTGCAGAGATCACCGGAGTTTGCCATGCAGAAAACAAGCAATGACATCTCCAGATCCTTAGCAAATCATGAGTTGTAATGGACATACTGTGTTCAAAAGTGGTATCCATTATATTTTACCCTCAATACTTCTTTATTTTCTCATCTAGTTGAAAAAAGATGTTTTTGCCTATTCATTAAGATATACTGATTTGTTATACGAATGATCTTCCTTTATTTTTTACTCAAACCGCTAGCTAAAGCGACACTATGTCTACTAACTATTTACTTTGAGTGTGCAGATATATACTGAACATACTTATGTGACATCCGTCACAGCAAGGGTAACTTAAAAAGTGTCGTAAGAGATGTTACCATTTTTTTAAATTAGTTTCTACTAACAAGTTTATTTCAGTCTTTTTCGAGAGCATCCCAAGAGGATGAATTCTCAAACAAACCACAGGTGCAGACGACATCAAAAAGGATGCAGCACAACGTGGAACTTTTTCTTAGCAGCGAACTGGGACATAGTCCAAAGAGGAGTATCAAACTCTTAGGATGCGAGTTGAGGAGCGACTTCCACCACAATCAAACCACACCCCAATTATAAGGCATGTGGGTTTTTCTTAGGGTTATCGATTTCGGTTTCGCATCAGGAAATCCTTGGTTTTCACCGGAGGTAACTTTCCAATTCGAGTGACAATGCTCCAAGAGTTTTGGAAATTATGTTCGTGTAAGTTCTTACTTATGGATGTGAAGAGCTCCACATTCATGGCTAAGAGGTTGCAAGCCTGTTTTCCATATTCGACTTATTTGCCACTCTTCCAGAACTAAAGGTTATCTTCCATACTAAGTTTTCTTTTCAATCGATCGAGTCGAACTACAAGCAGCCTGATTCCCTAAGTTGAGGGATATGTAGGCAGAATCGATGTTGAAACTCAGCTGTATTCCAACATTTGCTCTTACAACTTATTCTCGAGCATTCTGGTGCCTTCATAATTCGATATCAGTATGACTTTCGAATTCTTTCATAATCGTGTGCTAAATCAAGCGTATAGAACTACAAGTGGCTTGGATTCTCATATAGCCTAAGATATGGGGTTCGGCCATAATTCCTAAAGTCCGTACCAAAAACCCTTTTTCAGAAAAGATGGAAGATGTGGTCGGTCAAAATTGGATTTGTCAATTTCATTTTCCTTGAATTTCTTGCATCAATCCAAGTAAAATGAGGGACAGTTGTTGACACCCAATTTTGACCCTCCCCGATAGGAATTAGTTTTAAGCTTCTTTAATTTCAAATAATTTGAAATAATTAGCTTTACGAGGCTCAAATATTTTTTCAAGTTACTTTTAAGAATTTTAGTTACTTTTCATAATATTTTAAATATTTCAAATAATAAATATATGTATATTTTATATATATAATTAATATATCTTATAAGAAAAAATCACCTCAAGATTTTACATTTTTAGATAAGTACGTTATTCATTTAGTTTAAATCATAATTGCCGATTATTAGTTCGTATTTTAAAACAATTACTTTGTAATCAAGTTGATTATTTTATATCGTTAGAATTAAGAAGCTCATTAATTAATTTCTACTAACTCATCTTTTATTTTTTTTTTAGCCGAATCACCAATTTAACTCAATTTGGCTACATCTTTGATCCCCGATTGGCCATAATTTAAATCGCGTGGCCAAAGCTTAATTTAATTCCCACCAATTTGATACCCTTAACCCATCTTAATGACCATGTTGGATCTTATTTTGGCATTTCCAGCAAACCCCCCAGCCCACACTTGACACCATATTTCAACCCATTTCTATTATTCCCAACCGACCCAAATTTCAGCCCAATCCTTTTCCCCCTTTAACCCGGCCCCACTCCAATTCTAAAAGAAACCCAGAACATGTGCTTCAATGTTAACAACAAAGAGCAGTTCACAGCTCATTCTAACGTTAATATGCAGCAAACGACAATAACAAAACCAAGCGGCGTCAACGCTAGAGCAGTACTGTGATTTTTCATTGTCTTCTTTCGCACAGCAAAAGCACCTGCGCCTTAGGCCTTGTAGCCACGAGATTACTCCACGTCGGCACTCAAGGACGAGAGGTCAATCGAGTCCATCCATCTCCCTTTCCTCTTCCGGAATGGGGTGAATTTTTCAGAGAAAAGGTTGCCTCCCCAGAATTGTGTAAGATTTTTGATTTTGAATTTGGAATGGGCCTTGAACCCGAATTTTTGTCCCTTTTCCCCCCAAATATGCCCTAGTTCTTCTTCTATATATATTTTGTTGTCTTTGCTACTAGAGGGGGATTTTGGAGGCTAGCTTCACAGAGAAATCTAGAGAAAAGTGGAAAAAAGAGTTAGGGAAGAAAAATTGGAAAGAATTGGCGAAAACTTAACTACATAGAGAGAACAACGTTTAAGATTTTGAAAGGAGACAGAGAATATATACAAATACACTCAATGAAATAGAGAGGAGAACTGATTTTCAAGTTCCTTTTACTCTCTCCTCCCGTTCGTCATCCTTCCGGGTTCATTGAAGTAAGGGGTTGGTGGTGGAATCGTCTTCATTGGCTCGAGTCCCCGTCGCTGCCCGAAAAAAGGTAAAACTCTCTATGCTTAACTCTGCCTCTTGTTAACCTCTAATCATTCTCTACTTTCCGTTTGTGTGTTTCAATAGATAGAAATGCTTGTTTGTTGTTTGTTCGCTGGAATTTGAATGGGCATTTAAGTGCTTTGTTCCTTTTTTAGGTTGTTGTAAATTTCCGTATGATTCCTTAAAATGTGGAAATCGTCCAGTCAAGTTGGTTTCTTTCTTGTATTTATCTGATTAGGTTCATTAAGTCAACTAAAAGTCTGGTTTGATCTGTTGTGACTAATTCGGTTAGTACGTTAAAAGTTTTACTTTGTTTCTTTCTATGCTAGTTGGTGTCTTTCTAGTTCTTATTTAGTTTCTTTAGGGTGATTTGGGTCTCTATTCGAATTTCCTGCGATATTAAGCGTGTTTCATATATTAAGATGTCTAAATGTGCTTATGTTTAAAATCATTTATTCTTTGTTCGAGTATCGATGATCCTATTTTTCGAGGTTACTTTTGTGTGTCAATGAACATGAGTATCTATTATGACTAATTACTATTCTAAAGACATGGTTGTTTTGACTTAGTTTCTGAGCTTGACCTTTATTTTTTATGCTCAAGTTAATTTCGGTTTCAAGCTTCAATGGTAAGATCCCCTGTTAATTCGTTGATTTCTTTGGATTTTCGAGAAGTTTCAAGTTAGCGTGTTATTTCAACCTCACCTTGCCGAGCAGTTGATTTCGTTCAGTATTGTGAGTGTGCATCAATCATAGTGTTAGCACTTCTTAATCAGTTTGGTCATTTTGTTATTACTTCAGATAATGTGTGAAAAGATAATGTTTCTTCGCATTGCCTTTAGTTTAGATTTTCATTATAAGAAGTATCTCTTCATGCCTAATTCTGTTAAATTCATTCACTTTATATATATATATATATATATATTAAATGAGTAAGCATTCGTCATTGCCCACAATTAAGGATAATTAACTTTGAGTAGTGACTACTGGGCCTTTTAATTGATCCTTTAAAGTTGTCATTTTTATTTTTTTATGTCTTACTGTATGGACTAATTACATGTTAAGTTATACATTCTTGAGTTAGTGTGTATTTTCCTATGAATTAGTTTATCCTTCCTGCATTTATGTTGATTGAATTATGTATTAACTCCTTTCCCTTATTTTGTTTTGTATGTGAAATTTGTCCGAGTTCACTATGAACTCCTCCTTCCCTTAGCACTTCAAGAGAGCCATAAAGGCTTAAACCCTTTCCTTTTCTAGTCTGCCAGCCAATGGAATCAAAAAACGGGTCCCGGGAGCTGAAATACACGTGTTCGGAGTGAGATCAAGGGATGTATACATGTTGTATACATTGTGATACGGCAGAAAGAGGGGCAAAAGCCCACTTAAAATTTCAGCAATTGTATTTTGTAATTATTGGGCTAGAAGGTCCATTTGTTTTGGCTATTATTTTGTTAGCCTAGGACAGGTACAAAATGGGTCAAAGGCCCAAAATGAAAATTAGGCCCAAGTACTGGTCCAGGCGAACAGAAACCCGGTCTTCGGCCCAAGACTCTCTCTCACACTCTCTCTTTTATCTATTTCGTATTTGTTCAATTGTTTATTTGCTATTTAATTTTAAGGTTTCCTAATCAATTCTCCAAAAGATAGTCACTTTGGGATTTTCTAAAGACTAAATAATCAAGGAAAAAGCATTGTCCAATTCTTGAAACGCTACATCTTTGCCAGATTTGGAAATCCAAGAGCAATCATAAGCAATGGTGGATCCCACTTTTGCAATAAGTGGTTCTCAATGGCACTGAGTAAATATGGGGTGAAACACAAAGTGGCAATCCCATATCATCCCCAAACAAGTGGCCAAGTTGAACTATCGAATAGGGAAATCAAAAGCATCTTGGCCAAGACAGTAAATGTCAATAGAACTGATTGGTCTAGGAAACTCGAAGATGCACTATGGGCATATCAGACAGCTTACGAAACACCTATCGGGATGTCTCCATATCAGGTGGTTTATGGTAAGGCTTTTCATCTACCCGTTGAGTTAGAACACAAAGCATTATGGGCATTGAAAGCTTTAATTTTGAACTGGTCAAAAACTTCAAGGAAGAGAACAGAGCAGCTGAACGAACCAGATGAATTAAGACTCAGATCATATGAAAGTTCAGCCATTTATAAAGAGAAAATGAAGAAATCACATGATGCTCGGATAATCAAGCGAAACTTCAAGGTAGGAGATTGGGTTCTGCTATACAACTTGCGACTTAGACTTTTCCCTGGAAACCTTAAATCCAAATGGTCTAGACCATTTCGAGTAATGCGAGTGTTCATTAATGGTGCCATAGAAGTTAAATATTAGGAAGGACCTCCATTTACAGTGAACGGTCAACGTCTGAAATTGTATCTGGGAGATTGTCAAGAGATTTCGTTGGTTGAAGTGGTATATTTGGAAGATGCCTGAAGGTGCTGTTGCGTCGTGCCGCGACGTTAACTAAGGTGTTGTTTAGGAGGCAACCCAAAATCCCTTTAATTGCTTTACTTTTATTTTTGTCATTACTTATTTCCCGGTAATAAAATGGTATGTTATTTGTGCAAGTAAAAGTACTAAAATGAATGAACGATGGCAAAACAATAAATCCTGTCGGCGAGTCGCTGAAGGAGTCGGCAAATCTGACCTTATCCGCCGTTTGACTCAAAACATCGTAAACACTGAAGTCTGTTAAACTCGGCGAGATTTGGAGATTATCTGCGATTCACCGACAATTTCAGCGATCTCGATGAAAAATGTCATTTGGATCTTCACAATGACTGCAGATTCAGTAAAACTCGACGAGACGAGTGCTCACTCTGCGAATCACCAAGATATTCGACTATTAGACCTAATATCGCCAAATGAAAAAAAAATGAATTGATGCGATGACAGATGGAGCAAACTGCATAACCAGGATCACCTTTTCACCTCTATGTCTTATCTTTCTTTATTTTGCCTCTCGAATTCCGTATTACTTGCATTTGAGGACAAATTGATTTTTATTTGTGGTGGGGTAAGGCCCACACTTTTGTGTGCTATTTATAATTTGTGTTTTGAATACATTTGGGTTGTCTGTTTATAAGTGTGTTAATAACTGCTTTTCTGTGGATGTTAGAGCTCGTGGCTCTGTTTACTTTTAATTCCAAAATGATTTTGACCCTTCCGAAATTTTTTGATTGTTTCTCACATTTTTACCACCCCTCGTGAGTTGAATGTGGCTGTTCTTTTGCAAGAATTTAAGTCTCGATTTCGATCAATGCCGATGACTTGAATAGTACTCTCAATTGAACGAACATGAATGTATGGCTACGATGAGACCAAATGAAGTTTCATAGACAATATGTGAACTCTTTGAATCTCGTTGTGATTAGCCATTTATCGAATTGATTTTCTTGTTATGACCGTTGCACACTAGCGAAAGTGTGTAGTCTTGCTTAACTTCAGTGTCGATGCCTTGTATGATTAGCTTGCTTTGAACCATTGTCACGACCTGGGAGCACCCCCTAGTCGTAACCGGCGTACTCGACCTCGAAGAGGTCTAATACAAGCCTCTTAGCATTCATTCATCGCATAACACTAAAAACATAATGAATTTAAAACTTTCTTTACCAAGAAAACATTTAAATAAAAATAGCAAGCGGAAGACTTTCTAGACTTTATACATGATGTCTCATAACCATCTAATACTTTAGAGTACAAAATTCGGGACTAATCCCGTACACAACTCAAACAATACTAAAAAGGACATAAAAGAACATATTGGGTATT
>JAJOOE010016240.1:0-30849 GCA_036250405.1 Solanum raphanifolium
TACAAATGTGACTTTGTTGGTATACCATTATGGTGAATACAAAATAAAAAAAAAGTAGAACTTGTTTGTAGATAAAGTGATATTGAAATACAAAATAACCAAATTAAAATACAAAATTGTCGTCATTTGTGATCTAAGTAGAAAATTGTGATATTGAAAAATAGAAAATTGTTGATTAAGTTGAATACCTCTAGTAATTCTCTTAGATTCTACCATTAGAGCGTGATTTAGAGTTTATCAAATCCTAAACGTGATTTCAACTACAGACAACAATTTTAAACAAAAATAAAATCATAAAATAAATCTTAAAAAACGAATAAAGATGCATACCTCAATAAAAGGGATTGTGTGAATATCTTTATAAATATATTTTTCAATTTCTGGAAAAAAAAAGGAAGAGAGGCGGATTTTGGAATGGAGAAGAATTGGAAAATGTAAATATGTTGCAAAAAAAAAAAGAAGAAAAAAAGAAGATGAAAATATGAGAGAGAGAAAATATTCCCTTTAATTTAAACATATGATAGAGGATTAATTGGGAAATGTGTAATTAAGGTAAGATAAAATAGGAAGTAAATTAAGATACACAAGCTTTTCTAAAATAATGACATTTTGACATTTTTACTAATATTTATAAAATATGGAGGTTTTTACTAATTAAGTTAGACTTTTTGACTAGTTTGCTAATTTTTCCATAAAGAAGGTACTAAAAAAGAACTGGAAGTAAGAGAACCCAGCAAAAAGCCCATGTTGAACTATGAATACTCCTTAGTGGAGCTTTTGCTTGCTTCAGCTGTGCCTCAACTCGATCTATGTAATATTAATCCAACTAATGCCAGAGACCTGGCCTCATGTCCAATGACAGTTCTTAATCACTAGACATATCTCATGGATTTTGGATTCCAGATGGCCAGAGGGTTGAGTTGATAGCATAGGATTGTAAATATTCAAGTTACAGACTTACAGTAACAACCAAAGATGAGAGCGTCTTTAGGCATCAAGTGCAGTAAGAATCAGAGGAACTGCAGAAGCAAATTAAAGTACTCAAGAACATTTAAGCAAGAAATGAAGATCATCTGGTGTAAAATAAGGAGTATTTGAATTCTGCATTACAGATAAGCAATGACATTTGGGATCAAATAACTCAAAAGGGGAAAACACATTTGCCTAGCACTCAAATAAGACAATGCCAACAATGGGCATTTGGTCTAGTGGTATGATTCTCGCTTTGGGTGCGAGAGGTCCCGAGTTCGATTCTCGGAATGCCCCAAATTTTTAAGTGCCTTTTTTCAAGCCTGTACTCCTTGATGGTTATAAAGGATTTGAAGGCAAATGTAGGATATCCATTTAATACTTTGCTGAACATTCAATAGTGAGATTTGTGTTCTGGAAACTGCAGTAAGCACATCATGCATTTATGAATTTGGTAGGATTCCAATGATTAATGGTTATTCATCTTAGACAGTTAAAATTAATTAGTTTAGTAATCCAAACAGTTCTAGAACTGATTCTTTTTTCTAGTGTGTTTTAGTAAACCACATATATTGCTTGACTTGCAGCTCTTTCCAGTCTCCTGTTCAGTAAATATTCTGATGTAAAGTCAGCCAAGTCAATCAGCCAAAAGTCATTTTTTTCAGATAACAACATTTAGGCCAAGATGCATCCTTATCAAATAAAGAAAATGGAATGGCAAGACTTGATGCTCTGAAAGCTAATCTTTTCAGAACTAGAAGATAAAAATAACAAAACACGAGTGCTGGTAGTAGATGGATTTGTGCTCACCTCTCTAGTTTACAAGTAAGCCGATCGGAACTCCAAAATTCAACATAGAATTACCAAGAAATCCCTATATACAAAAGATTAAATAGATTAGCACAACAATTATCTCACCTATGATAAGGAAAATTTAAAGGTTTGCAGTTTGCCCTTCAGAAAAAAATCAAATGTTTGTTTTCCATCAAAGTTTGTTGATATTAGACATGCAGATCAACAATCATAACTGAAATATTTAGTAGAATGGTGTTATTTTTTTTTATTCATTTGATGAGGAGCAGAAAGGTGTTATTAAAAATCAAACAGTATCATTCTTTTTGGGAAAAATTTCTCTGATTTCCTACTCACATCTGGAGTTAAAATGGATAACCTAGTGATGAGTCATTTTCTTTCAGTTTACATGAGAAATGTGCACCATTTCTACAGTCCAGACATAATTATGCTTTGTCAATGCTTGCACTTTACTTTACCTAATGTATTGACTTCAAGAGCACTTAATTGTTTCCCTTAAGTTAGGTGTTTTGATCACAAGTCATCTAAGACACTCAGCCAAATGTCTTCATAAAACAATACTTACAGGCAAAATGCTTTCTATCCACGCTCATGGACCACCAAATGACACGAGTCACCTAAAGCTGAATAAGGTAAATCTAGATGTATAAGCTAAAAATTAATACATCATGAATACCTGCAACAGTACAGAGTTGGGCTTGCATGTTCAGTTTACTGATAAAATCTGAAACTCCAAAGTTCAGAGTCAAGCTATCCAGGGATCCCTGAATATAAAATGGTAAATGGTAAGTTCAAGTATCTCAACTGTCATAAGCCATCATTTCAGATATGCTTTCAATTTTTGCCATCTGTTTCCAATTTGATTAAGCAGGCAAAACTTAAAAGTTAAGTTAGTAATCGGTTTTCATTTATATCAAAGATTCATCAAGTTTGGATTATAACATCAATTAGGGATCAAGGGTGTTTTGCCTTGATCACTGACGATCAACGGCTAAGAGGTCTTTCACAAAATTGAGGTAAAAGTTCTCTGGAATTTCACGTTAAAATGAGGAGTTACATGGGTATCCATAGTTCAGATACCCATTTTCATTTCAATTTAGTGAACTAAAGATGCATAAACATCATTGTACCATGCAGTGTTATCAAAGGCGAAAAGCGCAAAAAAGCTCTAAGGTCCGTGGGGCTTTAAGCGCAAATAAAGCTTGGGCTTTAATGAAAAATGGCGCAAAGGGAGAAAAAAAATTACAAATATATATGTTTGGTCCAAGACTAATAATTATATGAATGACAAATATATGACCAAAGATATTGAATTTTTTTTAATGAAAAAGTGAAATATCAATTGTTTAGTGTCACTTCTTCAAAAGAGTCACATTGGTAAGGAAAAATTTGCGTTAGAACCTTGATGACAACACTGAAGTGAGGCAAAGCGCTCAATACGTTTTGAGCCTGGCTTCAGGGCTTAAGCGCGCCTTTGATAACACTGGTGCCATGTTGTTTTGTACCAATTTACATACCATGAGCTACGTCGTTTCATGAAAACAAGTGAAAAGAATGTAAGATAAGGAAGGTAGCTAAAGAAAATTGATAATAAGAGAACCCAACGAGAAAGCCCGTGTTTAACTACAAATGTGATATTTATAATTTCAGTGGAAGCATTCTTTACTTCAGCTGTGACTTAACTCAAACTATGATGTTCAAATATGCGATACTGATACAGCTAATGACAGAATCCTGGCCTCATGTCCATTGACAGTTCTCAATCAGTAGACAGTTTCAATGGTTTTTTTATTTCAGATGCCGAAAAGGTTGAGAATGATAGAAAAGGACTGTAAAGAGACAAGCACCAGTAATAATGAAAGAAGGTGCAATCTTTAAGCACGAGGGCAGCACAAATCAGAGGAAGCTGCAAAGGCGTCATATTTTAAGCAACCCCTCTGCATATCTAATTATCTCCCATTTACAATGGGAGCCAGCAAAAGTACCAAATGATGTTGTTATTTTTAAAAAGGAAGCTACCAAAGAATATTAAAGTAAGCAAATGCAGATCAACTGGTATGAAATACGGAGCATCTGAAGTCTAAGTTGAAGATAAGCGGTACACATTTACAATCAAATAACTCAAAAGGAGAAATTGCCTCAACAAAACAAGTTTTATTTCCAGAAAGATCCCTTAAGGCTCAAAGAGGACAACTAGGGATACTTAATGCAAATTGTAGGCATGGAAAACCTATTATCCTATCCTAAACCAAACATTTCTACAAACAATTAAAACAAGTCCTAGACAAAGTTTGCAAAGAAATTTTCATTAAGTTTCATCAGACATGGCACATGTTAGTTTAGATGGGTCCCTTCCAACTCACAATCAAGAATAAATGAAACAAAATCGCATAAATCAAACCAATACCAAGTAGTGAGCAAAGAGTAAACAAATGACCAACTGTCACTAATAAGACCATTTCTCTCAACGTTACCCACTTTTCCAGTAAAAATTCAAGGGAGGTAGTTCACAAATTTGACAAAGACTCACATGAAAGAGTCTAATTAGTGATACCAGAAAAACAAGTTAGCCAAAGAGAGCAATCCAACAAAACCATATTTTATTCCCTATTAGCTACTAACTACCCCTAAACACACTCAGTTCAAAAAATCACTTTTTTGGAAAAGAACTGTAGCTTAAAGAAAAAAACAAGGAGCTTATTGAAATCAAATGACAAGGTAAACCTAGGAAAGTACAAAACAAGTAACATAATGCATGCAGCAAGCACTCATACAAAGGAAAAAAGTCAAAACCTTATAAACTAAAAGAGAAAACACACAGTATTCCAAAATATTATCTCATTAATCACTTGGAGAACTATTGATAATTTAACATGTCAGACTATGAATCACAGGAAAAATAAGAGACTATCCATTTTAAAGGTTCACGGTTCAGCCATGGGATGAATATCAAAGTTACAGTGAGGGAACAGGCTTCACATGTAGATTTTGATACCACATGAAAGAATCTAAACTTTTAATTGAAATGGTAAAATCAAGGAAAAAACCAAGTACTTTTTAGTACATTAATTCTACTAAGGTTGCATTTTCATTTCCTAGAAGTTGCACATATATGCGCTCACAGGCTAATTGTAACAGCCTGATTAACCATTGCCATGAGGCAGGTGCAAACTTGGCCCATTGGCCTCCTTACAGACAATTCTCCACCCTGCCCACCACCAACTGTAAAGATAAACATTTGACCTTGCTTGAAGCTAATTAAGAGAATCCAAGGACACAATTCAAAATGCTAAAGGCAATAAGTGAAGTAGTTTAAGATGTTAATAACCTTTTCGGATGCTCTTATGTGAATGCCATATATCTCCGGCACAAACTATGCTTTCTTTCATCTAACAAGTGGTTAGGAAAATATCAGATTTTGATTTAATCAAAACTTAGAAGTCCCCATCAGAAAATGAATTCTACATTAGCTAGTGAAACTCTTAGTAATTGCAACACTACAAAAACCCCTGACTAGGATGTATATTTCAATGTGTCTACTTGAATACAAAACCTAACTAGTAAATATGTGATGTAAGCAAGAGCAGATAACTACTTTTTCAATCTAAAAGTTGACATAATAAGTAAGATACCTTGCAGAACCCCGACCTTTGATGAAACAAAAAAAAACATTTAATTGTAAACTTTGCAAAGGGTATGACCACAAAGAAATGAACAGAAATATTTGGAAAAATATCAATATATGCTACTCACTCCATCCCAATTTTTAATTTTTTTAGTTACTGTGGTGTCCGGGCTAGCTTTTGCGCACCTCGACTAATTCCACGCGAACTCCCACCAGTAATAGGAACCATGTTACTCTGTCCACCCCATCCCAATTTTACTCTTCATGTTTTGGGAACATTTAATACAATTCCACCAATAATATCATTCTATACAACTTTAAGAAGTTTGAATTCACGAATCTATCAAATTCGATCTTTTGAATGGTTTTCAATCAAATTGATTTTTTCAAGTAGTACTTATGTATATTTTTTCCACGAGGAGACAAGTCAAATTGACACCTTTTTTTTTATGACAAAGGAAACCCGCAATCACTACCCTTTGGCTGTACATGATAAAAAACCCCTATTCCTATGCAATGTCTCGCAAAGGAGACGTAACCCACACTAGGCAAGCCTAGTGCGACGAGCTTGACCCAGAAGGCAAACCCTTGCTTTTGCTGGCAAGAGATTTCGGACTTGAGGCGTACAACATGGAAGTCTCAGGCCCAAACCCACTAGGTCACTCTGAAGGGTCAAATTAACACCTTAAACTCCATATCCTACAAAATGAACAGGAGGAATTACTAGAATACTACTTTTACCCCCGAAGAATAAGAGTAGTAAGCAAAATACATATACAGCGAAGTAACACTCAAACACGAACAATTAGGTCACACTTCGAAACAAATTAACAAACAATTTGGCTGTAATAGAGTATGAATTCGAAAAACTTATTGAAATATTAAGGAAGATGAACAAACCTGAAGTGAATAATCACAGCCGTATTGGGACCTCGGAGTCGGAGAATGTTCTTAGCAATAAGCAGAGATTTTCTTAAGTAAAAAATTAGAACTCTTTAAATTATTATTTTTTTATTCTTAATTGTAACCAGCGTGCCGTTTTGCCGCGCATTTCTGATTTTCTTCTTTTTCTTTTCCCTCTTTGTGGGAGAAATTATCTTTTTGGTTCATGCAACATGATTGAAGGTTTAAAGTCAATTGTAATTCGAAAATGCTAAGCAAATTATATATATATATATATATATATTTTTATTTTTTTATTTTTTTATTTTATTTTTTTATTTTATTTTAAATGTAATTATTATTTAATATCTATTTTTATTTTTATTTTTCAATTATTAGTTTTTGGTAATTAGTGATTGGTGATATTTTATTAATTAAATGTTGGAAAACATTGTTTCACCAATACAATCATTATATGAATTGTTAACATAATTCTATAAGTAATAAGTTGATAAATTTTAGATAAAGATAAAAGTTAAAATTATACTTTAATTCAAGAAGAAAAAGTTACTTGACATACCCCATTTTAATATGCCTATTGTGATGCTTACAAATTTAAGGGCTTGCAATTTAGGAGGAGGATATTTTTTGACTATTGATTCATATTTTTGATACAATTTTACTCTAAGTCTCCGACTTATCAAAATTTTGATGAAAAAGAGTAGAGTTAAAACGAATAATTTAATGTGAATGCTAGCGAATAAAATGCAAGAAAGTAAAATAATATTTTCTTGGTTTCTTCTATTTGTATACGCTTAATGAGGATAAAATAATATTTTTTTACTAAAAAATTATACTTTTCATCATAAATAATACATAATTTTTATTGATAAAAATTTGAGTTCTCCCCTCCTCACTCCCACCCCTCCAAATTAGATGCCTAAGACATATGTTTTATTTTTAAAAAAACATAGGCCTGTGTATCCATTTTTTAAGAATTAGTATGTCGTTAGGCTTTAAGCAACATAATTGTCCTTAATATTTTATTTTCTCGTATGTCGCTAGTGTAGGAGAAAGAGAAAAGAATAAATAAAGTAGTAAATTACCATATAGGAAATTAAACCCTTATCAATAAGATAAAAGTTCAATAAACTAAACAACTGACTAAAGATTTTTAGTAATATTAAATTACGAACTCGATTATTATTATCCAACTAATCATGATCCGTGTGTGACATACCCCACGGGCTTAATTTTGACGTAGAGTAGGAAGCATCCCGGAAACAACACATATTTGTTGTACATGCCATGCAATATCTTCCTCAGCCTACATAAGCATATAAGGACAACAACAACCTATCTAGCTTCTCCAATCCCTCTTTTCTATAAAGAAAAAAATGTAATAGAAGCCTAATTAAGCCTGTGTTTTCTAGCTATAGTAGTAATTCTAGTAATAAAAGATTGATGAAGATGTGGTACTATTTGATGGTGGTTATTGATGGAGTGAAGCAATTCATAACAACACTATGGGAATTGCAAGAGATGAGATTCTCAGCCATATTTGATGACTTGAGCTACATTACTATGACCATCATTACGGCTGCTGTTTCTTGTATTATTCACCAACATCATCAGCATCTCTTAGAATTTTAATTTCTTAGATGTTCTTGTTTTTACAAAAAAAATTCTAAGAAAGTGATTGTTTTGATGAACATTTGCAAGGGTTGTTAGTAGCGTATTGCTCGTAGGATGATTTGAATATTATATGTTGTGGTGTATTTGATCACTAATTAAGAAGTAAGGAACAACAAAATGGCTTTGAGAATGATAGTATTTGATTATTTTATCTCTTTGTAAATATATATATCTCATATGAGGTTTTGAGATGTGTATCGATCAAGAGAATATGTACCATGTATAGATGTCGGGTTGTTTGTGGTTATAGTTAAAAAATTAAATCGAATCGCAACCCGAATCACACCGATTAAGAAAATCGATATTTGATTTGATTTGGTTATGTTTCTTTTGAATTTTGAAAACCGACACTATTTGGTTTAGTTTTGATTGTACTAAAAAGAATCGCTAAAATAAACAAAGAGAACGTAGAAATTATATATATATAAATTTTATAATTATTTATATTCATAAATAAAATATAAATATTTTATTAAATTTTAATTAACTTCACAAAAAAGAAAGAAAACTACTACAATACATAAGAAATACACAGAGACAGAGAGTAGAAAGATCAATTCCCTGTGAGTTCACAGCGGATCCAAACACGATTTAAAAGCTCTTTTTGATGCGTTTTATCCGTACAATTGTGTTTCAATACTTTGAACGCGACATCTTCCAAAGAGTAGTAAGTATAGTCGTTACAAGTGTTGAAAGTGGGGAAGAAAACTGCATTATCCACATTTACGTTCATGCCACAAACAGCAACAGATGAGGCTTCGCTAGTGAAAAAAAGGCAATTTTTGACTTCTTTTACTAATTTGACTATTATGTTGCTTCCAAAGTCTAGTTCATAAACATGAACATCATGTTGTGGTGTCACAACCACGGAATGTAGCACATTTTGATCCTGACGTTGAACTAAAAACAAACGGCAAGCATCATAAATACGAGGTGAATATTGTTGAAAAAGTTTATGGATAACCCAGTAAGGGGTTCCGTCTTTAAAGCCAAATACACCAACATCACCGTTTTGGCCTATGACACAAAATTCTTCACCAAAGTAGACCGGACTAGAAGATGAAAGTAGGAATGGCACCTCACTGTCCCTTGTGATACAAGTCCATCTGTCATCCCCTTGTCTCAAATATGAAATCCTAACTTGAAACACATTTAATAAAGCTATACCAAAGATTACCCACCCAGAAGAATTAGTTGGAGAAGCTGAGAATGACATAATGTCACATAAATAGTCGTATCTTTTTTGTGGGAGATGAATAATTTGCTTCCGAGAAGGCAAAGGCGAAGGCTCAAGTAAGAAGAGAGACTTTCCCTTAGACACAAGAAGCCATCCATCTTTTGCATACCGAATTTCACAGCCTACTAAATCGTTGTTGCTCATATAACAGTTGAAATTTCTAAAGGGATTATAGAAGGTGCACAAACCATCCTTTTGGTTTAGAGATAGAAGCCACATGGAGTCTTGATCATAAGAAGGAGCTGCATCACCATCAACAACCACTTTCCAACGTAATGGAGGAGCAACAGATCTCCATAATTTACACACCAAGCGAAAACTCATGTATGCTTCTTGAGAAATTAGATAACGAGAAATTTCACTTTGAAGATCTAGAGAAAGACGGATGCAAATGTTGCTGTCTACAGGCGCAGGCTTACTTTTAATACCGGATGGACGCTTTTTCAACTTGTCTTCTGCAGTACTAGTGTTATGTTGAATTTTGGTCCTTCCTGACCTAAAGAAGTCATCAGCATCAAATGTTAACAATATTTAATGTAGAAGACGAAATTAAACAAGTATCTAAATTATTACCTGTCGAATAGAGGAAACGAATTGTGAGAACTACAGATACGAAATTGCTTAGTGGTTGACAAGCTTTGATCGCCAACGTGGAAGGCATATAAAGTGCGGTGATCATTGCACTGTGTGAAATAGACATTGTTATTTTCTTGAGGTAGAGATGAAGAAGTTGCAGCAGAGAATTGTCCACTTAGAAAAATAATAAATCCGTCCAAATTGAATATTCTGTTGAATTGATTAGTTTCAAAATCGGCTTCCCAAACCTCAAAGATGGAAGGTGATCCGACTTTTCGTTGAACTAGAAATAATTGGTCTTGCCACGAAACCAAGTGTCTGTTTCGATATAAAGCAGAGACATCTGTTGGTGCCCTGAATGTGAGAGGAGACAGACAAGTAGAAGTAGTTATTTCGGGGATCATTTGTATTATGCCTAGTTTCCCTTCCTGGAACAGAGTGCATATTTTCTCACCGTTACAAAACGTGACTGCGTCGACCAACCTGCTATAATCATAAAGTTTTACCTTTACCCACTTTTTATAATAAGGAGGACCACAAATTAGACAATACCGTTCTTCGCGAAAGAATAGGGAGACGTTGCATAAATATTCATCGTGGTAGGGAAAATATTCATGTGTTGAAGGGGAAACAACACACTTGAGCACCTCTGTTATCCAGTAATCGTAGTGATGGAAATAAGGGAGCATGATTTTGGTATGACATTTGAAGTGCCAAACAAAACATTCCACCCCGTCAATGAAAAAACCCCAATCGTCCCAACGAGCCAAGCAATATCTGCCCTTCTTGTTAACATCAATTTGTTCCTTGGAAGTCATTGATGACAAATATCTTTTGTCCATCTCTTGAGCCCTGACAGATGAATAGTACAGATTTTTTGATTTGTTTTATTCAGACTTTGAGTCGTAACAACCCAATTCATACATCCCTCTCTTTATATAATACTGTAACTCAATTCATATACTAGTTGTTTCCCAGTACAACTAGCTTTAGGGAAACCTATGTTTTTTTTTATTCCTTCCTCATGTCAAACGTATATATGTTTAGCCAAAAACAATAACAAAAATAAAGCACTTTTTTACTTTTATTAGGATTCCTATTACATATTTACTTTGCCAAACTTAACTAGTATAACTTTTTGTTTTCCAAAAATAAAGGCAGTTTTAATGAATTTTTTATTTTTTCCTTCGACATGGCGGTACTTGTTTTGCTAAAAATAAGCTACTTCCTAATTTTGTTAGGATTCTTATTACATTTAATTGGTTTATAATTTTTAAATTGATAAATAATACTAATTTGAGAAAAATAGTAATTTTAAAAAATAAATTAAAACGAAAAAATATACAATATAATTTTCTTATAACAAATGCATATGAATATATCTCACTATGTCAAGAGTAGATATTGCTTTTGTGGTTCAAAGTTTGCACAAACCAAAACACTCTCATATGGAAGCTGCCTTGAGGGTTGTCAGGTATATTAAGGGGGCACTAGGACTTGGCCTACTAATGCCAGCTGAATCATCTAGTACCTTGGAGGCCTTGTGTGACTCAGATTGGGCAGGATGTCTTCAAACCAGAAAGTCTGTTACAGGTTGCCTAGTTAAGTTTGGAGGTGCCTTGATTTCTTGGAAGTCAAAGAAGCAAAACACCATCTCTAAAAGTTCAGCTGAGGCAGAGTTTAGAAGCATGGCATCAGTGGTAGCTGAATTAACATGGTTGACAGGGCTGTTTAAAGAGCTTGGGATAAGCATTCATCAGCCAATACATCTTCAATGTGACAACAAGGCTGCCATTCAGATAGCTCACAATCCAATATTTCATGAAAAGACTAAACACATAGACATAGACTGTCATGAGAGACAAGATAGTGCAGGGTATGATCAAGATTCAAGACTCAACATGTTCCCACTAAAGAACAGCTTGCTGATCTACTCACTAAGAGCCTTGGGAAGCAGCAACATTGTTATTTTTTGTCCAAGCTGGGATTGAAAGATATACTTGAGGAAGGGTGTTAAATATAAGTTAGTTAGTCAGTTAGTTATTCTGTGAGTACAGTTAGAGTAGTTAGTTACAAGCTACAGCTGGCATCAGCTACAATAGAAGTTAGTAATTGGCATAAATAGCATGTATATAGGACCTTGTATTGATGCATTCAGTTGAACAATCGATCAATGGGAATAACAGTTTTTTCTCTGCTTCACTGATATGCCTTCTTCTTCACTTTGATTTGATGGATGATGAAGGTTACTGAAGCTTTCATAGCTTATCCAATCCCTCTTTTTCTTTCAATTCTGTAAAGATAAAAATGTCGTAGAAGTCTAATTAAGCCTGTGTTTTCTACCTAGTAGTAATAAAAGATTGATGAAGATGTGGTACTATTTGATGGTGGTTATCGATGGAGTGAAGCAAACGCTATGGGAATTGCAAGAGATGAGATTCTCCACCATATTTGATGACTTGAGCTACATTGTTATGACCATCATTACAGCTGCCGTTTCTTGTATTATTCACCAACATCATCAGCAGACTCTAGCTAGAATTTTAATTTCTTAGATGTTCTTGTTTTTAGCTAACTATTACAGTCCTAAGTCAAGTCCATCAAAATCGATAAACACGCATAACAGTTTAGAAAAATGATCTGCCAAGAGTCGAACCCGTCTATTGCTTAAAAGACAGAACCGTTGGACTACAAACACGTGCCTGTAGCATTTTTAGTACATCAAAAATTTCTAAACTCTAAATTTTTTTAACATTGTGATTTTTTGTTATGCATATTTAACTTTCAATTAATTTATAAGTGCATTTTTAATTCCTCAAACTATGAATCTTCACATATTTGGGTCAAGTTTTACATTTTAAAAAAAAAGATTGAAATCCCAAATTATATTTTTTTTTGAGATTTTAAAATTTCAAATTATGATCTCAATCACAAAGCAAGCTAAATATAAAGTGACGAACTTTAACTAACTTTCTTTTTACTCTATATTCTATCTGACAAACATTTGAAAGAAATTTTAATCAACAAACCCATACCAGTAAAGAAAGAAACTTAAAAAGCTAATTAAGCAAATTATCCTTCTAAGTAAGACTAATTCATTCACTTCAACAAAAAAGAAAGAAATATATAAGAGAGGGTAGAAAGATCAAGAAACAAAACCACTACAATACATAAGAGAGGGTAGAAAAATCAATTCTCTGTCAGTTCACAGCGGATCCAAACACGATTTAAAAGCTCTTTCTGTTGCGTTTTATCCATACAATTGTCTTTCAATACTTTGAAAGTGACATCTTCCAAAGAGTAGTAGGTATAGTCGTTACAAGTGTTGAAAGTGGGGAGGAAAACTGCATTATCCACATTTACGTTCATGCCACAAACAGCCATAGATGAGGCTTCGCTAGTGAAAAAAAGCCAATTTTTGACTTCTTTTACTAATTTGACTATAACGTTCCCTCCAAACTCTAGTTCATAAACATGAACATCATGTTGAGGTGTCACAACCACGGAATGTAGCACATTTTGATCTTGTTGAACTAAAAACAAACGGCAAGCATCAGAAATAGGAATAGGAGGTGAATATAGTTCAGAAAGTTGATGGATAACCCAGTAAGGGGTTCCGTCTTTAAGGAAGCCAAATACACCAACATTACCACCGTATTGGCTGATGACACAAAATTCTTCACCAAAGTAGACCGGACTAGAAGATGAAAGTATGAATGGCACCTCACTGTCCCTTGTGATAGTAGTCCATTTATCATTCCCTTGTCTCAAATATGAAATCCTAACTTGAAACACGTTTAATAAAGCTATACCAAAGATTACCCAGGCAGAAGAATTAGTTGGAGAAGCTGAGAATGACATAATGTCACAGAAATATTCATCCGTTTTTTGTGGGAGATGGATTATTTGCTTCCCAGAAGGCTCAAGTAAGAAGAGAGACTTTCCCTTAGACACAAGAAGCCATCCATCTTTTGCATACCGAATTTCACAGCCTACTAAATCGTTGTTGCTCATATAACCGTTGAAATTTCTAAAGGGATTATAGAAGGTGCACAAACCATCCTTTTGGTTTAGAGATAAAAGCCACATGGAGTCTTGATGATAAGAAGGAGCCGCATCATCATCATCAACAACCACTTTCCAACGTAGTGGAGGAGCAACGGATCTCCATAATTTACACACCAAGCGAAAATTCATGTATGCTTCTTGAGAAATTAGATAGCGAGAAATTTCCCTTTGAAGGTCTCGAGAAAGATGGATGCAAATGTTGCTGTCTACAGGCGGACGCTTACTATTAATACGGGATGGACGCTTTTTCAACTTGTCGCTTCTAGTATTAGTACTAGTGTTATGTTGAATTTTAGGCCTTCTTGAATAAGTTATCAAAATTAAATGTTCTGAACAAACTTTTAAAGTAGACAATGAAATTAAACAAGTATCTAAATTACCTGGCGAATAGAGGAGGAACCGAATTGGGAGGACGGTAGACACGAAATTGCTTAGTGGTTGACAAGCTTTGTTCGCCAATGTGAAAGGCATATAAAGTGTCGTGATCACTGCCCTCTATGAAATAGATCTGGTTTTTTTCTTGAGGTAGACATGAAGAAGTTGCAGCAGAGAATCGTCCACTTAGAAAAATAATAAATCCATCCAAATTGAGTAATCTGTTGAATTGATTAGTTTCAAAGTCGACCTCCCAAACCTCAAAGATAGAAGGTGATCCAATTTTTTGTTGAACTAGAAACAATTGGTCTTGCCACGAAACCAAGTGTATCCTTCGATGCATAGCAGTGGCATCTATCGGTGCCCTGAATGTTGTGACAGGAGAGAGACAAGTAGTTTTAGTTATTTCAGGGATCATATGTATTATGCCTAGTTTTCCTTCCTGAAACAGAGTGCATATTTTTTCACCACTGCAGAAGGTGACTGCGTCGATCAACCTGTTATCATCATACAGTTTTACCTTTACCCACTTTTTATAATAAGGAGGACCAGTAATTAGACAATACGGTTCTTGGTGAAAGAATAGGGAGACGTTGCATAAGTATTGATCGTCGTAGGGAAAATATTCATGTGTTGAAGGGGAAACAACACACTTGCTCACCTCTCTTATCCAGTCATTGCAGTGATAATAATAAGGGAGCATGATTTTGGTATGACATATGAAGTGCCAAACAAAAGATTCACATATGTCAATGAAAAAACCCCAATCGTCCCAACGAGCCAAGCAATATCTTCCCTTCTTGTTAACATCAATTTGTTCCTTGGAAGTGATTGATGACAAATATTTTTTGTCCTCCTCTTCAGCCCCCTCTTGAGCCCAGACAGATGAATAGTAGTTCGTCTCCATGATAATCTTTTTGACTTGTTTTAATCAGAAGTAACAAGCCAATTGATACATCCCTCTCTTTATATAATAACTCAATTCATATACTAGTTGTTTCCAAACGTATATATGTTTAGCCAAAAACAAAAAAAAAATAAAGCACTTTTTGACTTTTATTAGGATTCCTATTACATATTTACTTTGCCAAAAATAACTGTAACTTTTTGTTTTCCAAATACTTTAAACCCTTTTCTCACTTGATCAGGGTGCGTGTAAATACAACCAAATACACGTCATTTTTTAGTGACACGTCAGAGAATAAATATAAAAAAAGAATAATAGCATTTAAAAATTTTATTTTTTACTTTTTCTCTCGTTGTAGCCCTTTCCCCATCCCCTTTCTCATCTAATCTCACCTCCAGCGCCTCCCCCAACCAAATCCAAACCCATCTCCCATCCTTTAGCAATGGCGATGATATTTATCTCGTTCATCTCCGGCGAAGAGTTGAAATCGAGTAAATGAACTAGTATCAGAACAATTTCTTGAGCTACTGCAATCAATACGTTCTTGTCATCTTTCTGTAACAGCCCAAGATACGAGTCCAATATCGAGTTCTTCAGCTCGATCATTTCGATCTGAAATCGAGTTATCAGGTTCCTCGATTCAGCCCGTATAGTCTTGTGATTCGAGTTTTCAATTTTAGAGAGAAGTTTCCAATTTGAATTTTCAAATTAAAAGCTCAAAATCATGTAACCCGTTCTCAATTCGAAGACAAATAAATCAGAAATGGATTTGAAGATTTATTTCTTTTTTATTTCATATAACCATTTCTGTTGAATGAGAATTTTTTTTCTTCTTCGGTTTCAATGAGTAATTTTTACGATGAAATCTACCGGCGGCGGACCTAATTATCCTAATTATTTTTATTTACAGAAAATTAGAAGAGGAAAGGAATATTTTAATTTTTCTTTTTTAAAAATAAAATTTCTGATTATATGTGTATTTCTAGCTGTTCACGCTCTTAATTCACGTGTAAATCACACACTTTTCCAACTCATCAATTTTATTGCCACATAAATTTGATCAATGGTTAGAAGGGTTTAAAATATTGTGTTTCATTGAGTTTAAGTGTCTAGTTGACAAAGTTATGAGTAAAAGGGTCCAGTTTACAATCCGACCCAAGTATAAGGGCCTATCAGACCCTTTTGCCTTCCAATATATGCGGTGAAGTTTGATTAAGTAAAATATATTATTTATAACTATAAATATAAAAAATGAATCATAGCTTTTTTAAACAAACTAAAACGGAAAAAAAAGGTCACATTAAATAGAGAACAAATTGAGTAGTGATATGAATGGATTCATGCCTCCATTCAACAAGTTTATAAAAGGTTGCAATTGATACTTTTCATTGTCAAAAGCATTTTTAGTCCATCAAAAATTGATATAATCTATTTTTTTTGTAGTTGTGATTTTTTGGGTATCCTTATTTAACCTTTTGATTAATTTGTAAGTGCACTTTTAATCCTTTAAACAATGAATCTTCACAAATTTATCGAATTTGATATAATCCTAAAATACTCAAAATTTAAATATTACAAGGACCTAAACCTCATGAATAATTTTGTATTACATTTTTTCATACGTTTAAATTAAGTTTAAGGAGTCCGTAACTTTTTCATTATATTTGATATGGTGAAGGTTGCAAGTTGTAATATTTTTCGTATAGTTTTTGAATATCTAGCGCAACATGACAACTAAAAAGTAACGTGGAAAGTATGTTGATAGTAGTAATAGAAAACAAGTAATTCGTTCGTCCAACCTGACTTTCATTTATGATAAAATAAAACACTGAAATGCAACACAAAAAAAATAAAAAAAAAATACAAGAAGATTACTACACATAATCCCTATGGCATGTTTGACTCAAGCAGCCATGAATTTGTAACTGAACACTCTTTCACTGCTACTTTCAGATGTAGTAGGCATCACTGTCAAATTATGGTGAAAGGACGAAACTACCATCGTAGGATGAGTAACAATAGCTTTGTAATCTCCATGGAAAAGTGAAGTCTCGAAATAACCCTCAGCATTTGTAGTCCCAACCAAATCCTCATGTGTTAATGACACACGAATTTTGTCAACAACATCTCCAGTAGCTAGATTTTTGAAGTTGTTATCAGTCAAACACATTTTGTAACATCCATTTGGTGTCCATGCTGACCAAATTAGTAGCCCTTGAACAGCTGGGTGTCCAACTACCTCCTTTATAATTTGATCCAAGAATTGCGCCTTCAGTGTCAAAAAAAAAGAAAAAGATGTTAGAATAATTATGATTAAGATCTTTGATTCGATTTAACTTTATAGAATATGAGTACCTGGTTTGGACTGCTTTGGACATCCAACTCAGTGATCCAAATGGGTAATTTTGCAGAAGCAAGTGTATCGATTGCGGACCTAATATAAGCCTGGTTAGGAGTAACAAAATGTCCTTCCAATCCAATTCCAAGAGAACCTCTATACCCTCCTGCTCTTATTTGTCTAATCTTATTAAGATAATTGGCTGGTGATGAAGCTCCATCGCGTTGATCTTCTATCGTATTAAACTCATTCAAGAACAGAGGTGTTCTATTATCAAATTGTGCAGCCAAACGATAAAAGGTAGCAGATGCACTTGCACCAAGTTTACTCTCAAAGAAATTGAAGTGAAGATTTTCATTCACAACATCCCAATGAATAACTTGGCCTCTATATTTCGCCACGACTGAACCAACTCTTCTTCCAGCAGCAACAGAGAGTTGTTGTGGGGATAGTGAAGGGACCCAATTTGGCTGAAATTTTGGGTCATCCCAAAGTATATTATGCCCTCGGATGCTGACACCTTTGCTCTTGCATAAATTGACCATTGCATCAGAAGTTGAGTAGTCTACTTTGCCTTGAGAATTTTCAGTACTGTACCATTTCATTTCATCCTCAAATACTGTGTACTTGAATCTCGAGAAGAACCAATTTTGATAAGCATTGTTGTTAAGAATGTTTTTGTTGATTGCACAACCAAATGGGAAATTGGCTCTTCCTTGTATCAAAGAGATTGTCGCATTAGGTAAAGGCTTGCCTTGCGAGTCAACCACTTGAATTGCCACTTTGCTTTTGCGTACCTACATAATATTACACTAAAATTAGTCTAGGTTTTTTTAGACGAAATGAGATTGAATATGAACAATATTTAGGCGAAAGGTACCTTTTCAATGGTTTGAGTTTGATGGGACGTCCACTCTTCTTGGCTAAATGGTTGTACTGAAATATTGTCTATCCATATGTCAACTGCTGTATTATTAGTCTGAGAAAAGGAAAAAGATTGAAAAGATCGTTATTGATTATGTTATTCATATGATAAACACCAAGCAATAACAAAAATGGTGACTAGTCAAATAGATTTGATCAATGAGGGAAATAAATTTCATCACCTCAAAATAGAGTTGAGCAGGACCAGAAGCATTGACAACTAAGCCACCCTTGAACATAGACCAACAACCAGATTTAGCATTAGCCCAAGCAGCATGTTGAAAACCACTTTGTGTCTTGAATATGACTGCTACAGTGGCATCATCACCGTGGTTCACTTGTACCCATCCTTAAAATTAAACATATATATTAGAAAAAATTAATCTGAAATCGTCGTTCACTTATGCTTAAACTTAAAAAATAATTCACGGATATATAATATATAAGTCGAAAATTGATATATTTGTACCAGAAACTACGTAGAACTTGTCTTTGTCCAATTGAAACTCTTGTGAAAAACCATGATACGGTCCTTTCCGCTCTGAGGCAACGATGAATTTATTTCCATCGCTTGAAACATTGTTCTCAATTTTAGCGACTCCCAAAACGGCCCATCCATTTAATCCATCATTAAATTCTGGATTTGTCACGATCCCTCCATTATATTGAGGTTTAAGAGGATTTTTCAAACACTGAAACACAAATTAAGAACCATGAAAAATGATTAGTAATTAATAAGCTAAGCAAAAAGAGAAAAAAAATAATGTTAAAAGTAAGAAATTATGCCTCGGCTGAGAAACTATAGTCATAATCTAGCGCATGGACTTCTAAACCTGTCAAACATATAAAAATAAAGTCATAAGATAATACAAACTTATTGTTCTAGAGAAAAAAAATTCAAAATATTTAATCAATCATATATGAAAAAAAAGATATTCTTTTTCTAAAAGTTATTATACAAACCTATCGAGATGAGCATGCGCAGCAAACAACATAACACAAGAACTACACACTCTCGTTTCATGGTGTCCATGGAAAAATAATCTGCATTTTCAAATACACAATTACTATATAATTCTGTTATATATATTATGAAAAAAATAAAAGAAATGTATGATGCGAAATTTAATTTAGTATATGTAAGATCGCAAGAAAGGAAGAACGACTTTTCAAACTGAGATTGAAGTTACAAAGTATTACAACATTACCTTTCATATCTATGCTAAATCTAACAATTTAATCAGATATAATGATTAAAAAAAATCATTAGAAAAGTTTTGATATAAAACATCAGTTGAATAAAAAAAATTCCCTCTACCACTCCCCTCCAAACAAAGAAAATAATCTAGAGAACTAAGAATTATTTTAACTTACATTGTTAAAATGTAAGTAATGATATTTTTGAAATGTTCAACATCAACACTATTTATAGTGTAAAACTAGGCTTAAAATTGATTTTGAATGACCAAAACGGAAAATATTTTAGGCAAATCAAACAAGGATTAGGGAATTGATTAGATGTAAGAGAATGGGGAATTAACTCGATAGGAGGAAGAATAGGAATTTAATTAGATAAGAGACTGAGTTTGAATATTTTGTTTAATTTCCTGGTAATTAAATTAAAAATAATATATTCAAATGTTTGATATGCTAGACTGAATTTTTTAGCAATTACGAAATATATTATATTTGTTAAGAATGGTTTTCTTCTTAAGTAGGTAATATTATTTATGAAAATCAAAATCATTGTTAAAATATATTTTTGCTACATAATGAATTATTCCAAATACCTTATTCTATAAAATATCTAAACATATTTGCTACTTTAATTCATAAAATTTGTTATGATTAAATATTTAAATTTATTTATATCGGCCGCACGTGTACTAGTACTAATTCTATAAAAAATTATTTTAAATTAGTTACTTGTATGGAAATCACTAAATATTAGGGAATTGATTAGATAATAGATAAAGGAATCAATTAGATATGAGGAGGATTAGGGAATTAATTGGATAAGATGTTACGTTTGAATATTTTATTTCTGGTAACTAAAATTTTAAACTATTCAAATGTTTCATAAGGTGAATTTAAATTTCTTAGCAAATGCGAAATACTATATATTTTTTAAGAATGATTTTATTTTTTATCAGGCGAGATCACCTCTTAAATTTTGAATATCATTGCCAAAATATATTTTTGCTACATAATAAATTGTTCCAAATACCTTATTCTATAAAAATATCTATACATATTTGCTACTTTAATTCATATATATTTTTATTTATATTGGCCACATATCACGCTAGTACTAAAAGCCTATTTAAAATTTTGAATGACGTTATAGCTTATGACTCAGAGGTTCAGAGCCCGTTTGGATAGACTTACAATTTTTTACTATTGAATTATTTTTGTCTTTTTAATTTAAAATAAATATTTAAAAGCTTTTTTTTTAATTTATTCGAACACTAAAATTTTTTAAAAGTTATTTTGGGCTTAATGCTCGTCGATCATACAATTTCATTTCGTTCTTGAATCGTGATGTAATTGTAAACCAATTATTTTATTTAGGAATAGATCAGGATCTTGTATCAAAGAGATATATATTTCTATTTATTTACCTTTTCAGTGCTTTGATATTTGATTAAATTGTCACTTTTAGCCTCTTGAGAAAATGGTTTTACTGATATGTTGTATGCCCATAACTCAATGGCTATTGGCTAGATGTATTGTTGGCCTATACTATAGAAATACAAATAAGTGAAAATGATTAAACAAGTTGAATTAGGACAACTAGCTAGCCATCACAATTTATTAAAAAATTCTTTATACTTTTAATGAAAGAGTAACATATAAATAACTAACCTCAATTACCTGAAGTGTTTAGTATTGAGAGTTTGAAGCATAAATCAAATAAACGAGTTGAATTAGATTTAGATAAGTCAAAATAATTCGAGTTAAAAAATAAGTGAATTGATATATATTAATTTTTACTTGCGCTTATATGGACCGAGTCGAGATAGGCTAAACAATGGTCAATATATACCCAACTGACCAAACTCTTACATAAAATTATTTATTTAATTAATTTTATTATACTTATTTATTTTTTAAAGTTAATTTTTACTTTTTATTGATACCACAAGAAGGGGAAGGAAACTCCCGATACATACATATCTAATTACCTAAACAAACTTTTTTCATTAGAGCTCTACATAACTTATAAATGAAGTACTTATTTTAGAAAATATTTTGAAAGGCATCACAAAATATGTTTGCGTTAACATGTTGATAATAATAGAAAAAGAGTCGTTCTTTCATTCAACTTTTGTATTCATCATAACATTATTTATAGATTTACTATACATATAATCTCTATTGCCTATAATAGTCTTATGCAGCAGTAAATTTGTAACTCAATGATAATTTCTCATCACTTTCAGCTGTGGGCGTAACCGTCAAATTGTGGTGAAAAGACGAATCCGCCATGGAAGGATGAGTAACAATGGCTTTATAATCTCCATGAAATAGTGAAGTCTCGAAATAACCCTCAGCATTTGTAGTCCCAATCAAACCCTCATGTGATAACGTCGCACGAGCTTTGTCTACAACATCTCCAGTCGGTAGATTTTTGAAATTGTTATCAGTTAAACACATTCTGAAACATCCAGTTGGTTTCCACGCTGACCAAATTATTAACCCTTGAACAGTTGGGTGTCCAACTATCTCCTTTATAACTTGATCTAACACTTGTGCCTTTTGATGTCAAAAGAAAAAATAAATAATTTTTACAACTATTATGGAAAATATATTGTATTCATCGACGTTAATGAATTAATTTACCTGATTTTGCTCTGGTCTAACATCCAACTCAGTGATCCACATGGGCAATTTTGCAGAAGCAAGTGTATCGAGTCCGGCCCTAATATAAGCTATGGTCGGAGCACCAAAATGTCCTTCTAATCCAATTCCAAGAGGACCTGTGTATCCTCCTGTTCTGAGTTGTTTTATCATATTAAGATAATTAGCTGGTGACGATTGTCCGTCACTTGGCACTTCTATCGTATTATATTCGTTCAAAAACAGAGGTGTTTTATTGTCAAATTGCGAAGCCAGACGATAGAAGGTAGCGGATGCATTTGCACCAAGTTTACTCTCGAAGAATTTGAAGTGAAGATTTTCATTCATAACATCCCAATGAAGAAGTTGGCCTCTATATTTCGTAACAATTGATGCAACTCTTTTTCCAGCAGCAACAGAGAGTTGTTGTGGAGACAATGCAGGGACCCAATTTGGCTGAAATTTTTGGTCGTCCCAAAGAACATTTTGGCCTCGGATACTAACACCTTTACTCTTGCATAAATTGACCATTGCATCAGAAGTTGAGTAGTCTACTTTGCCTTGAGAATTTTCAGTACTGTACCATTTCATTTCATCTTCAAATACTGTGTACTTGAATCTCGAGAAGAACCAATTTTGGTAAGCATTGTTATTAAGAATGTTTTTGTTCATTGCAACACCAAATGGGAAATTGGCTCTTCCTTGAAACAAAGAGATTGTCGCATTAGGTAAAGCCTTGCCTTGTGAGTCAACCACTTGGATTGCCACTTTGCTTTTGCGTACCTACATAATATTTCAAGAAATGAAATCGAACATATATAGAGAGAGGAGACCATAGAGTAACAAATTTTTCAAATTAATTGGTAAGTTCTATTTTGTACCTTTTCAATGGTTTGAGTTTGATGAGACGTCCACTCTTCTTGGCTAAATGATTGTACTGAAATACTGTCTACCCATATGTCAATTTCCGCATTATTGGTCTGGGAAAAAGAAAAAAGAAAAAATCGAGAATAAGTAATTAACGATATTCATGTAATCAAGTTTATTAAGTATTATATATTAATCTCTATATGATTAATGATAATTGGTAACTAATTATTTTTTACCTCAAAATAGAGTTGGGCAGGACCAGAAGCATTGACAACTAAGCCACCCTTAAACATAGACCAACAACCAGATTTAGCAATCCCCCAAGCAGCATGTTGAAAACCACTTTGTGTCTTGAATATGACTGCTACATTGGCATCATCACCATGATTCACTTGTAGCCATCCTAGAGATTAAATATATCTCAATAGTCATTCATCCTAATGCTTAAGCAAAAAATAATCAGACGAATATATAATATATGTATATATTATTCACGTTATAATTGTTGAAGTTAGTACCAGAAATCACATAGAACTTGTCTTTTTCCAATTGAAACTCTTGTGAGAAACCATGATATGGTCCTTTTCTCTTTGAGATGACAATGAATTTATTTCCATCATTTGCAACGTTGTGTTCAATTTTAGCATCCCCGAAAAGGGTCCATCCTGTTAATCCATCATTAAATTCTGGATTTACCACTATCCCTCCATTATATTGAGGTTTAAGAGGTCTTTCCAAACACTACAAACATAACCATGACAAATGATAGAGTAATTAATTAGCAAATCAACAAGACAAAATATTAAATAATTTTTTTATTCTTGTAAATGATTTAAAGCAAAAAAAAAAAAGAAAAAAGATATACCTCGGCTGTATAACTGTAGTCATAATCTCTCGCATAAACGTCAAACCCTGTCAAATATATAACAATAGTCATAAATTAACATATCTCAATTTTTTTATTTTGAAGGAATTTGTTTTGACCAAACAAATGTATAAAAATTAGAAAATATTTTTCATAAACTGTTTTTCTTCGTACCAAACACACTTTAATGAAAAAAAAGAGATACAAAACCTGTTGAAGCAAGTAGTAAATAATATGACACTAGAACTAGAACTTCTCTTTTCATGATATCCATAGCAAATAATCTGCATTTACAAATAGATAATTACTATGAGGAGAAAAATAGTGTAATTTAATATCTAAATCTAACAATTATATAAATCACAAAAAATGATAGGGAAATTTTGATGTAAACATCAGTTGAGTAAATAAATTCCTTGTACTACTCCTCTCCTTGGGAACTAAGAATTACTAATAAATTACATTTACCTTGAGATGGTGTTAAAATACAAGTAATGATATGCATGAAGTGTTCAACATCAGTACTATTTATAGTGTAAAAGTTTACAAGGTTTAAATTGATTAAGAATGAAAATCAATTATACTTCCTTTTTTGGAAATTCTAAATCAAAGATTTTCAATTCTTACTGAGGCATATTTTCGAATTAGTTTATTAGGCTTAAATATGATTGATTGGGAATGAAAATCAATTATATTTCTTTTTTTGGAAATTCAAAGTCAAAGATTTCGATTCCTATTAAGGTATATTTTAAAATTAGTTTTTGTATACATGTATGTTTTTGACTTTGATCAATTACTAATTATTATAGTGACTCCAACTCTTGAGGAAATGGAGAACCTTAAATATTTTTCTAAATCGAAACAATAAATGGAATGGATTGTTTAAGGCATATCTATATTTAGTTCCACAAGACCACAACCTTGGCCATAAATGTTTTTCATTTTTTTAAAAATTTAAATTCCAAATCAGACCTCTTTTTGGCTCACGATACAAGTGTTGGTCTATTTTAAAATTTATCCCAATTTTTTGTTTATAATAAAATAACTTTTTTAGTTACTACAATTGTTGTTATTTATTTGTTTTCATTGATGGATCTTTGTAAATTATTGTAATTTATTGAATTGTTGTTATTAAAATTATATGAATAATAAATTTGTGTCAAATTTATTTGTACATGATTATAATTTGTGATAATGGTAATGAGCGTTATCCATGAAGGTTCTGCATAATTTGGGATTATCAAGTATATTTATTTGGTACGATTAAGTATTCTTGATAGTTTTTAGAATTTGTTGGTATAAAATATAAATCATATTTTTTAAAATGTTAAATATGTACTCAAAAACTATGTCCAAAACACATCTTTAACTTCAATTCAAACTTCATCCAATCATTTTTCCGGAAAAAAAATAAAAATAAAAATCAAAATCTAGGGTCGCTAGCTTCTTTTCAATTTTTTCTAAATCATTCTTCTTTACCTATCAAGTGTTTCTAGATTTCAATATATGTTTCTTTTCTAATTTGTCCTTGATTGACAATTTGGTTCAATCATACTTCTGTTATTATTTAATTGGGCCAAAAAATCCTTATTTCAAATAAAATTTAACAAAAATAAACTGGAGACTAATAACAATATATTTGGAGCTACACACATATGTAAAGAACATATTTGATCAAATTTAATTCCTAATTATAATTATGCAATAAATTGTGAATTTCTATTTATAAAACAATTTGGCTAAGTTGTAGTGAATTTTCTCACCAGTGTAACGTTCATATATGCATATTAGATATCATTTTAAAGCAACTTAATGTTTCATTTGGTAAAATGAGAAGTTACACAATAATCATAATATCATTATAAAAATTAAAAAAGAATCTAATTTGGTTTAGCTTTCAATTAATTAAAATATGTTTCTTTTGGACCCCTTTATACGAGAAATATCAAATAAGGTATAACAGTACAAATTTGATACAACACATTGATAATTAAGTAATTTTAGCACATAATAATTCATTACGTTTATGAAAATTCAAGTCGAGGGGTTCAAGAAAGCACATATAAATCAATTAAAGATAAAAATATGCTTAACAAGAAATTTAATACACACTATACCAATATCAAATTAAATCTATCTATTAGAACCAAAATCAATACTTAATTAGGAGTAAATAGTGTCAAACAAAAATTGTGTAACGTGAAATCTCCCCTGTTTCATCCTTTTGTGCTTCCACCTTAACTTTCTGAGCCATGGAGGCATATGTTTGTTTTTCATGATGCTTGATTTCAACTTGATATTCTCCATGAAAAAGTGAAGTTTCAAAAATGCCATTTTCATTAGTAGTACCAGAAAAACCTTGATGACTCCATTCTTTAATAATCTTGTCAACAATATCTCCAGTAGGCAAATTCTTGAAATTATTATCAGTCAAACACATTCTGTAACATCCTTTAGGACCCCATGGTGCCCATATCATTATCCCTTTCACTCCTGGATGTGCATGAACCTCCCTTATGATCTCTTCCAAATATACTTCCTGTCCAATTTGAAAGATCGTCAGGTTAATTTCACATATAGTTACTGAATTTTACTCGCTATAATAAAAAAAAATTATTATTATGTTGAAATAACTTAAATTAGATATATGTATGTATAATCTTATGTATATCGGCTTGAAAAAGTAAATAGTGAATTTAATCCGCTATTTATGTAAAAGACTTGAAAATTACCTGATTGGTGGTGTTTGCAACATCTAACTCGGTGATCCAAATTGGCAATTCAGCTGAAGCAAGCATATCAAGAGAAGATCTTATATAAGGTAAATTTGGTTTGACAAAATGCCCCTGCAGCCCAATTCCCAACGGTCCATTATAACCGTGGGATCGAAGATCTCGAATTTTTTCCAAGTACTTTGCTGGATTTGAAGTTCCATCAAATTCATGTTCAATTGTATTGAAATCATTCAAGAATGGAATTGCCTTGCTATCGATTTCATTAGCCTTCTTGTAATAAATAGCAGACGCATTTTTTCCGAGTATATTCTCTAAAAATGAAAAGTGGACGTTTTCATTCACAACATCCCAGTGAATAAGTTGGCCTAAGTATTGATTCATCACCGAATTTATCCTTTTGGATGCAGCTGAAGAGAGTTGTGCTGGTGAAAGAGAACGCGTCCACGAGGGCATGCTCATGGGGTTGTTCCAGAAAATGTTGTGGCCGCGGACTTGAATGTTATGTTTTTGGACAAAACTGAGCATGGCATCCGCCATGTTGTAGTCCTGTTTGCCCTGGATTTTCTCGTTGGCATACCATTTCATTTCATTCTCAAAAACCGTGTACTTGAATCGTGATGTAAACCAATCTTGATAGGCTTTGTTCTTGAGGATATGTTGGCTTATTGCATTGCCAAATGGGAAATTGTTCCTTTGTTGTGCCAGGGAGACCGTTGCGTTTGGTAATGGTTGGCCTTGAGAATCCACTGCTTGGATTTTCACTTTAGCTTTACGTACCTGCAACATATTATTAGCTATTTTTTTATTACATATACAAAGTTTGGACAAAAGTTATTGAGTTCACGTGAATTCATCAGTTCTAAGCTAGGTTCAACCCAGAGTAAATGTGTTGATTGAGCATTTAATTTCAATTCAACACGGTCTCGTACATGTAAAATTTTACTCAAGTCATTTACCTTCTCTATACTTTGATGTTGATGAAATTTCCATTCCTTTTGGGAAAATGGTTTTACTGATTAAACTATCTGCCCATAACTCAATATACAATAATAAACTTTATTACAAGAATATCGTTCATTACTTATTCTCCATCTTTTCTTTTTTCCTTTTCCCAGACCAATAATGCGGAAATTGACACATGGATAGACAGTATTTCAGTACAATCATTTAGCCAAGAAGAGTGGACATCTCATCAAACTCAAACCATTGAAAAGGTACAAAATAGAACTTTGAAAAATTTGTTACTCTTATGGTTTCCTCTCTCTATATACAGAATCTAGACCAAAGTTATTGAGTTCACGTGAATTCATGACTTCTAAGCTAGATCCAACCCAGAGTAAATATGTTGATCAAGCATTTAATTTCAATTTGGCACGGTCTCATACATGTAAAATTTTACTTAAGTCATTTACCTTCTCTGTACTTTGATGTTGATGAAATTTCCATTCCTCTCGGGAAAAAGGTTTTACTGATATGCTATCTGCCCATAACTCAATAGCGGTATTGTTGGCCTAGAAATAGATACAAGTGAAAATAATTAAACAAAAGTTGAATTAGTATAACTAGGAAATATGTATCACACATAACTTGTTCAACAATTTATACAAGTTTGGGGGCATAGGATGTTAACTGAGTTTAGTTAAAGAGTACATTTATGTATTATGTCTATATTTTAATATAAAAGGTAAAACAACTTACCTCAAGATATAAATCCACATGAGCTGAAGTAGTTAGTATTAAACCACCTTTTAGCATAGACCAGCAGCCAGAACGAGCAATAGCCCATCCAGTACGTTGAATTCCAAATGGTCCTCTGAATGCTAGAGCCACATGAGCATCTATAATTCCATCTCCATGGCTCACTTGCACCCAAGCTGCAAATTATACGAGTGTAAATTGGGCGAGTTAAAATTAATTGAGTAAGTAAAAAATTAAATCGTAGTACCTGAAGTGACGTAGTAAGTATCTTTTTTCAAGAAATAGTTTTGGGTAAGACCATGAAGGGGTCCATTTCTGTTAGTAGCCACAATGAAAGTGTTATTTGTATTATTGGACATCCTAGTGGCCATATTTGCAAATCCAGATTTTCTCCAGCCATTGAGTCCCTCATTGAAGTTTGGATTCACAACTATTCCTCCATTGTATTGAGCACTAAGGGGATCTGCCAAACACTGGAAGCATATGCATGGTAATTTTGTATTAATATTTTTAAAACATATTAATCGAGCTAGTTACCTATTACAACAAGTTTTATTTTTGTTGGCGTCAATATTATTACAAGTAGTAAAATTACAGTAACATAGCATAGTCTTATATATACTATTTTATGTAATTTGTAATCGTATATAGAAATTCTGGAATTCAAATCTTCCAGGTTCATAATTAAAATATTAGTAGTATATAAAGATTGCATATGTTGGGGAAGCGTTTTACCTCATATGTGAAACTATAATTGTAGTCTTCACCATAAACTTCAATCCCTACAAAAAAAAAAAAGAAAGAAAGAGAAAGTTGATATTCATATCAAAAGTTTTAAATTAATGTTTAATTATCAACAAGGATAGGCTTAATAATAGACCTGAATAACAAACAAGAAAAAATATCACCAGCCAAGGTA
This sequence comes from Solanum raphanifolium, assembly GCA_036250405.1. Taxonomy (NCBI): domain Eukaryota; kingdom Viridiplantae; phylum Streptophyta; class Magnoliopsida; order Solanales; family Solanaceae; genus Solanum; species Solanum raphanifolium. Next base: position 29,337 of record JAJOOE010016240.1, read on the forward strand.
GAAAATATTCCATCTTCACAGTTTCCATGGCTACAAATTCACCGTTTCGATCACAACAATGCTAATTATTGCGAGTTGTTGGACTAAGCTATGATCAATGCATGCATATTTATAGGGAAAACCTGCAAAGTTTGGTCCGTGTTAAATTAATACGTAAAAATTATTTAGTACAGCTAGCTAATTGTATCATTAGTACGTAAAGATTCCAAGTCAATATATTATGTTTGACACGAATTAAAGAATTTCAAGACGACGTTCGATTCTTCTATATATAAAAAAATTCAAATATTAGAGTAATTGACTGTTAATGATTCTTAATTAATTGCTTGTGCAAATTAAGGAAATAAACAAAACTTGTTCATTGTTTGGGCCACTTGCATGCAAAGGCGGTCTATCTTGGACATATAATTAAATTTAATTATATGTGAAAACACGGTTAACCTTCAACTTGAATTTGATAGTAAATGTCATTGTCTAGCTTTTACTATTTTAAAGCTTTAAGATACTAATAACATACTCCCTCCATTTCAAATTAATTGAATTGTTTAGATGTTTCACACCCTTTAAGAAAAGAAGATTAAAACATAAATTAGACATAACTTTCCATTTTTACTCTTATTAATCATTGTCAAATTCAATACTAACTAATGAACGGTAAAATTGAAAGAACATTCTAAAAATAGTCTTGAGAATTGAACAATTAAGTTAATTTGAAAAATGAAAAATGTCTGAGCAATTCAATTAATATGAAATGGAAGGAGTAATAATGGAGTAATTTGGAAGCTATTCAATGGTAGGAGGTAGCATGTGTTTGGTAAAACATATATTTAAGGTGCGGCCAAGTTGATTTGACTATCATAAAAATAACAATAATATCAGGTTTTAATGCATAGTTTAAGTGCTGTTTTTAATTTTCTATACAGTTTAATACATTTTTTTCCCTCGTTATGATTATTTTGTAAAGAATTTCTGAACTTAAGTTATATACCCTATATATTATTAGATTATCTTTACCTATTATAACATAAACATATCTTTATTTTTAAGATTAAAAATTAAATCTCGTATTTTACTATTTTAATGCAAGTATTTGCGTGACAACAGTTTGAAAGTTCCTTTCAGTCCACTTTTAGTAAGTTGCCAGGAAATTCTGCCTTTACTTATATTCATGTGGATTTTGACAAATGAACAAAAAAAAAAATACGACTTTGGGTTAATTTGTCCTTTCCTTTTTTCTTTTGAACAATTCTCTTTCCCTTATATACAAGTAGGGGTATAGAAAATCGAACCGAAAATTGAATCAAACTGCAAATCGAGTCAATCCGAAAAAAAACCGATTAGTGGTTTGGTATTGGGGAAAAAAATCCGACTATATTTGGGTTGGTTTGGTTTTAACTAAAAAAACCAACCCGACATTATATATGTAATTTTAAAATTTTATTTTATACATAAAAATATTTACTTTGATATAATTTTAAAATATTTCTTATACTATTTCATAGTTTTTATCTTT
>JAJOOE010016241.1:0-28050 GCA_036250405.1 Solanum raphanifolium
CCCCCCCCCCCCCCACCAAATAGACAAGTATTGGGATTTCCATCTTGATAATTTCCTCTCACATCTTTCCAGAACATCATCCCAAATTTCCTTGGACCTTGATTTGGCCCCCATTCTTTCTCCTTTTCTGTAATTAAATGTTGTTGTTGTGTGCGCAATGGCTCAGCCTCTTCAACCTCACATTCTTCAATAAAGGACACTAATCTCTACTCTAGTGTACTGCATGCAACTTCTTCTACCCCCCTGACAATCTCGTCACTAATCAGGATTTGCGACTTTGGATCCTCCGTGAGATCCTTTTCTTACCAATAGGTAAGGTGATGCTTGACTAATGTTGAAGCTACTGTAAATACAACAAGAAGCAAGACATGGAGGTGCCGGCACACGGAGACTTCTAGATTTTGCATGAGATATTTGTGTTTTGTTGCCTAATTCTGGACTTGGGGCAATTTTTTTGATACGCCCTCTCAAAATGGAGTTTTTTTGAGAAAGTTAACATTTTATAGACAAAATACACCAATAGTGTATTTTGGCAATTTTTGGGGCTTCTTTTGTTGATATATTATTAGACCTTGGTCCAAAACATTTTTTTTATGATTTATATTAGGGAAAAGGGTCAAGAATACCCTCTATTGGAAATGGTTTAAAAATACCCTCCTTCCACCTTTTGGTCTAAAATACCCTCATCTTTGTTTTTGGTTCAAAGATACCCTCCTTCCACCTTTTGGTTTAAAATTACTTCAACCCAAATTTAATTGAAATGAATTCTTTTACTAATTAGCTAATTCTTTTACATAACTAAAAGACAATTTTTAATTTATTCAAATTCTTAATATTAACTCATTCTAAACTATTTAAAATATTTAAGTCTTATCTCTATTTCAAAAAAAAAACATAAAATAAAATAAAAAATCATATCATATATATATATATATATATAAAAGAACCCTAGGCCCGCCTACGTGGCACCACCACAAACCAGGATTCTCTTTTAATTTATTTATTTCCAAAACTAGCCTTCCCATTTCATGAAAAGTTGTGACTTTTAGGAAAAGTTGTGACTTTTATAAAAAGTTGCGACTTTTAGAAAAAGTTGCGACTTTTATGAAAAGTTGTGATTTTTATGAAGAAATTGTGACGTTTATGAAAGGTTGTGACGTTTATGAAAGGTTGTGACCTTTTCAAAGGATTGTGACTTTTCCAAAGAGTTGTGACCTTTCCGATAAGGCACAATAAGCATTTGTTCACACTACTCTTTGTTGTCTATAAATAGAGGGATTTCCTCTCATTTTCAAACAACGAAAATTCTGTACTTCTTCTTCTGCACAATTAAATATTCGGGTACTTTGCTCCTGTTGAGTGGCTTACTGACACCATTGTTTTTGTATCAATATGTTGGTGAATAAAATCGTTCCATCCTGAGAGGATCTAATTCTTTAAACCTCAGGTATTAGAGGGGAATAATTTTCTTAAGGGGGACATTGTGCATTCAATGGACTCGATTTTTTCCTTTCTATTTCATTCTATTTTTACATATCCTGGTATTTTTTACAGGCACTAATTTATGCTTATGATATTAATTGCTTTTTTTTAGTACAGTTTTAAACTCTGTTGTTTATGTTTTCGCAAAGTTATTGTCTCCAATTATATTGAACATATACACATATAGTAGGTATATTCATTGTGCAGAAAATAATTATTGTACTCAGTTCCAAGAATTCATGTTTTGATATTCTATATAAAATTCTATAACTTAAAACTACTATATGTAAGCTTACATATTATCTATTTTTACATAGATATGAAGTTTCTCACTTATCAATTAAAGAAATTCATTATGCAAGTTCAAAAGTTATAATTGCTTTCATGTTCAAGCAATTCTTTTTTGAATCTGTTAACAAATTTTTGATTTTTTCCCTGAGACATATCACAATTTTATTTTATTTTTTAACCGAGAAATCCGTCTGTGACCCGCCCATTGGACCAATCACAGCCTTCTAAACTCGGTGGATAATGGGCCCGCCCCTCTACCCTTCTCCACTTAAATCCCGGGCTTTGCTTTGCATGGTGTGGGGCTTGAACTTGCGACCTAAGCCACAAATCCTCCACCTTTTGCCACTCAAGCTAGGCCTTGGGGGCTATATCACAATTTTATAATCTATGCAACTTAAATGTGTTCCTTTTCTTACGAAATGCCTTTGTATATATATTCTTATTTTCTTCTTTATTTTCCTTTTAATGTTGATTAAAGAACCAATGATTTATTATTTCCTGAATAATTCATTCATTAGAGGTTCTTGAGTTATGTGATAATGACAAATAATCAAATTCATGTTGGAATACTGCTAATATTTTTTTAAGATCCTATTTTTTCCATTATTTTTAATGTATGGATATTAGTAAAGGATTATTTGCAAGTTCAATGCAATTATTATTTATGACCGCGCGAAGCGCAGGCAAATTACCTAGTTTATTGTATAAAAACAAAGAATAAAATTCTTATTCTTATTATCAAAATAATACAATACTACTAGAACCCGTTCCTTTTTTTTTTCTAATAACCGGGAAATCCGTCTGCGACTCGCCCTTTGGACCAATCATAGCCTTCTAAACTCGGTGGATAATGGATCCGCCCCTCTACCCTTTTCCACTTAAATACCAAGCTTCGCTTTGCATGGTGTGGGGCTTGAACCTGCGACCTAAACCACAAATCCTCCACCTTTTGCCACTCAAGCTAGGCCTTGGGGGTAATAGAACCTGCTCTTTATTTAGTCATTAAACCGTCATCATCTCTTATTATAGGCATAGTCAACGTAGCTTTTCCCCTTCAGGGATGGTAAATAACGCTACAACATGTTGCTACACTACTGCATCTATCTCTAGTGTAAAAACTGTGTAATATCTAGTGTGGTTTAATATCTTTTCTACTGAAAAAAAGGACTTGTCAACAATCATTAATTCTTTATGTTAAAATTTAATTGGGAAAAGGGTCAAATATGCCCCTAAACTATTCGAAAACGTCTAGATATACCCCCCGTTTAAAGTTTAGCTCACTCGTGCCCTTGCCGTTCAACTTTTGGCATAGATATGCCATTATGGGCGTTAGTTGGTCAGCTGGAAATATCCAGCTCATTTTACATTTTTTTAAATGCCAAATGGAATTGCCACATCATTTTTACATTGCCACATGACATTTATATTAAAAGGGAAAGGGGTCAATTATTCCCCTAATCCGACCCATAAATCAACCCCTCTTTTAGGGCTTTGATTGGGTTCTTTCGGATCGGAGGTCTCTTACCGTTTTCTCCCCTTTAGATATGTTTTATCATATAATTTGTGTCGTTTTAATTCTTTTAATTTACATATGTACATGTGATTATTTGTATGAGAATAGGTGAAGAAATGGAGCTTCATCTGATTTCCTGAATTCTCCCTTTTTCACCTGAAATTGAATTTCTCTTGATGTGGCTTTATGGGTCTTAGATCTTTATGAAGAAAGAGTTACAAGTTTGATTAGTTTGAAAAGGCCTGTTTTTTCTGCTATTGGTTACTTGTAATCTTGAATCTGAGATTGAGGTTTATTGAATTGTGGCAGAGATTGGTTCAACATCAGCCAACACAATACCCAACATCAGAGGAGCTTAGTATTGGAAAGATCAAGTTCAAAGAGGGGTTGATTTATGGGTCAGATTAGGGGCATAATTGATCCCTTTGTTATGGGTCGGATAGGTGTTTTAAAAGAGCTCTGAATAGTTTAGGGGCATAATTGACCCCTTTCCCTTTTAATATAAATGCCATGTGGTGACTACTTTTTATTTTTGGTGTAAAGAGGAAGGGATAGAAGAAGCTACACAAATTTTGGATTTTATAGGCACTTTGTAATCTATTAGCCTTTTTGTTTTGACTCTTGTTGGAAACCAATTTTTGGAGGTCTCTAGCATATCCTTAATGCTGATGAATACAACATTATCTTTATCAAAAAAAATATATATAAATGTCATGTGATAATGTAAAGATGACGTGACAATTTCATTTGGCATTTAAAGAAATGTAAAATGAGCTGGATATTTCCAGCAAACCAACTAACGCTCATAAGGGCATATCTATGCCAAAAGTTGGATAGCGAGGGCACGAGTGAGCCAAACTTTAAACGGGGGTATATCTAGACATTTTTGAATAGTTTAGGGGCATATTTGACCCTTTTCCCAATTTAATTATATCAATAATTTATTATTATACATTATTATTTATTAAAAAGTAAATTAAAGAAAAAATTAAATATTGATATGATTAAATTTTAACATGATAATTTGAATATAATTAAAAAATCATTCCACAAATTAAAACATAAAAAAATAATGTATAAAACGTAAATAAAATAAAAAAATTATTTTGTAATAATGAATCATAAGATTTTTATTGTGTTATTTTAATAATAAAAATAACAATTTTATATTTCATTTGTAAACAATAAATTCTATGTTTTATTTTACGTTAGACTTAAATATTTTAAATATTTTGAGATGAGCTAATATTAAGAATTTGTATAAATTAAGAATTGTCTTTTAGAACAAATAAAAGAATTAATTAATTAGTAAAAGAATTCATGTTAATTAAATTTGGGTTGGGAGTATTTTTAGACTAAAATGTGGAAGGAGGGGTATCTTTGAACAAAAAACAAAGGTGAAGGATATTTTTAGACCAAAAGGTGGAAGGAGGGTATTTTTGAACCATTTCCAATAGGTTAAGGGGATTCTTGGCCCTTTCCCCTTTATATTATGGCCTTTTGGCTACTTGTTATTTTTTTTAATTTTTTTTTTAAATAAAGATATAATATAACAAGTAGCATAACTCAACAACTCTTACCAATATATAGAAGTGAATGCTTGACAAATGTTGAAGTTACTGCAGATATAATAAGCAGAACATAACTATACTTGTTTCCTTTTTCCTTACTCCTTATGTTTGAAAGATGAAAGCAATAACTAATCAGACAACAAAAGTACAGATATGTACCCTTTGTATAGAAATTTCAAAATCCAATGTTCTGGTGGTCTAACTGAGAGAAACCAAGCAATATTTTCTACTGCTTCCAATATCAACATACAAATTTAAATAATACTAAAAGAAATTACCTTATGTAGGAGATTACTTCACTGGTGTAGCAGAATCTCCCCACAATTCTTTTCTGATCAGCTTAAGAATTTCAATAATCTGTATTTGAATGAAAGGGATATGTAAACAACATACAATGTGTACCTCTTACAAAATAAGCTTCAGGGGAAACTGCAATTCGTCAAACTGTTTACATCCCTAAACCCCCAATTCCTCCACCCATCCCTTGGAATTTGTTCACTAGCAGCAGGAAAGTCATTTATCCTACTTGTCATTTTAACTGCAGCTACTAATAGTCTCCACATTGATAACTACTACATAGTACATACTGTCTTTTTTCTTAATTTCTCTTCCTTAAACCTTTGAGGCAAAAAATTATGTCTTCAGATGCAAAGGCCAGTTTCTCAATCTTGAAGCCTTATTTAGAAATATTTGTAGTATAAGAAAACCTTAGAGATGATAATTGAACAGATTACTTACTCAAAAGTTAAATCAAGAGAACCCAAAAACACTTGTATTGAAAAAGGAAGTTAAATAAGAAATCTTTGAACAGAATGTTTGACTTACTCCAGGATAATGCTGCAAAACTGGCAAGTAGTGATCAAGTGCAATGTATATCTTTTCAAGTAGGCGCAGAAGTGTATCAACCTCATCTCCCAAAAGATCAACCTGAGTTATTGAGCAAACAAAAATAAATATCAGGCAAAGTATAGAAGCATGGATAAATCAAAGCACGTTCGTAATTACGTAATAAGCTTGTAACTTACACTTGATATCATTGCAGAGTTCACTAATATGAAAATGCTTTTATCAGATACTACTATGAAGATGCATAACCAAAGAGATATGCAGGAAAAACACAATATTAGGTGTTTCTATATCTTCATAGCTATCCAAATGAAATGGTATGAATATAATGATTCATATAGATAACCAACTAGTTTGGGATTATGACCTAGTTGTTGTTGTATAGCATGTAAATGAATAGAAATTGATGGAAATGGAATATTTATCTGGATGTCCATACAATTGCTTATTTTTTCTCTGTATAGTTTGATCACTTTGGCATGGATCATAACGGCTAATGAGGGTTGGATTTTCAATTAACCTAACTCAGCCATCTCTTCATTAGTCTGCAGGCCACACGTACATATAACATACTCAAACTAGTTATATTCCATATATCTAATCAATGCAGATCATTACCTCAGCCTCGGCCATTTGAAGGTCTGAACATCTTTTTTCAAGCCTCTGTCGGTACAATAGCACTGTTCTTCTAAGTGAATTGGTCTTCTTGACAAGAGAATTCAACTGACATGATGAATGCTTCCACCTGAAAGTATTGGAACGATCTATTATGCTGTAGGCAAATCAACAGAGTATAACTTCAAGAATTTATCTTCTGGCTTGACCTAGGTTTATGAGTAAGTTGTGCACACGTGCACACTTGTCTGTTCCTGTGTGTATTTATGTCAATTAAATAAGAACTATACATGTAGTAGTGTTTCACTGTGCATCACTATTAGTTGTTGTTTTTTTCGAAATGGGTAAAGCACTGTGCATCCCAATTGTATTAGTATACAATGATTAAGCCAATCTAAAATTAAAACATGGTGTTAATGCTTAATCAAGTTGAATATACTCCCAATTACTATACAAACCTAAGCCAGATATAATGTCTCTATACCTGATATCTGATGCCTCGAAATAAGTCAGGAGCCATGAACAGAAAGTAGGATTGTAAACCACAATAAAGAAAAGCACAATGTGTTAATGCTGAAATTCCTTTGGGCACATGTTGGTGCAGTAAGCAGGTGAGTAAAGCTTGGCACAATGGGACTTAGCCATCGTGTTGTAAGTGTTGTTCCAGTCATCACTAAACTCTTATTATGTTTTACATATTCAGACTAGTTGGGTTTTTTTCCCCAGTTCAGACATCCACTATTTTGAGCTTCCGCATAGTACATGTTTTACATATGCCAGACACAGGGTTAGCTTGGGGCCACTCGTGATCCTAGGTCCCGTGTTACGTCTAGGGGGTAGCCTCGGGGTGTGACATAACCATTTTGGGATATAGGATTATTTCAAGAATCATTTATTTCTTATGACATTATGGTTATTAATATTTTAACAAGGCTTTTACCCATTTTGGAATTCTAGTCTTCAGATAGAACTTTTTGGTATCTAAAATTTTTGGTAGGACTTGCAAGTCCATACATGGAAAAGTATTGTCTTAAAAGGTAATCATTAACTACCATTATGAAACACATACCTAGCATGATTTGCTTCCAGACTGCCACTCGCCCTGCATTCAAAATCTGCAAGCATTTTTGATAACTCGTGTACCCTACAAATTCCTGCTTCCATATGCTTTCTTAGCTCAATTTCTTTGGTTTCATTTAAGGCCAAAATGTATTGCCTCTCTTCAGAAACAGCAAGGACCATCTTTGCTTTGTCATCAGCTTCTTTTAACTCCTCCTCCTTCTCTACAAGCTTTTGATTTAACTGGTGGATCGCCTCCTTCATTGCTTCAATTTGCTCCAATGCTTCATATAATTGACCCTTTATCACCTCTAATTCCATATTGCTCTCAGAAACTAATCTTTGCTGCCTACTTGCATGTTCTCTCATAGCATTAAGCTCTTGAGTTACCAGCTCAAATTGTTCCTTCTCCTTTGCTAGAGCAGTTGATGTATCACTTGCTAATTTTTCCTTTTCACCCACTGATCTTTCAAGCCGATAAATCATTTGCTTTAGTTTTTCCTTCTCTTCAACCTCTAATGTTAATTCATATTCCTTCTGAATAACTTTCATCTCAAGAAATATCCGATTTTCATTTTCATTAGAATAATTGTGGTACAATTCCTTGAGCTTGTCCTGAGCATCCTTGATTCCTTCACTGAAAATCACTCCATAAAGATCTTGCATTATCAGACACTCCAACTCTGAATCTTCGAGTTCAGAATTGTAAGTACTTTCAGCAGTAATGTAAGCTTCCGTCAAAATAATATTATAAATGTCATTCATAATATGGAACTCCATGTTTGACTCATCAGCTTTGCTACCTTTCTCTGTAATGAGATCCCTTAGAAAACATTTATACACTTCTTCCCTGATTGAAGCTGCTATTTGTGAATCTTCCACCACTAAATTGATATCTCCTATCTGCTTCTGCATGTTTTCTTCATCCAAAGAGTGTTGCAGACTCTTCTCAGCAGCAGCAGAGACTTCGGACAACAGAAACCTCACTTCATTTTTCTTATCTCTAAGCAAGTCTCTTAGCTGACGATTTTCAGAAAGAATGGTGTCAATTCTATCCTTCAAGCTATCCAAATTTGTAGGTCTTTGAGCAAATTCAGGACACTTTACAGTCTCTAAAGAGATTTCTTCTAATTTCATTATAACTTCTGGGATCTTCTTTCTAAGAAAATCAAATTCCCCCTGATCCTTCTTATGCTGCACAACAGACCCCCTTCCTATAAGAGTTAGATATTCAGCTCTTAGAGAAAAGTAGTCATCAGTTTTCTTTTCCAGAACGGATTCATGTTCTCTCTTCATCTTTGTCATCATATTATTAAAATAGTCCACCATTTCCTCCCGTGACATGTGTTTCAATGTGGCAGCTTCAAACTTTTCAGGTATATCACTCTTTGAATCCTCCCACTTCCCATTTCCCTCCACAATAGATTTTGAAGATGTCACATGCTCACTTGACATTATGCGGTGAAAGTGGTCAACATCCTGCGACCCATGTGAAATCAGACTCTGTGTTTCTATACTAGACAATGACTTCAAAATAACCTCTAAGTCATTTCGTAGATTAGAGATCTCATTCAGTTTCTCAATTCGAGCGTCACAAGACTGACTATACTGATCCCACAATTTGTCCTCAAAACCTTCCTGCATACTCTGGATCAGATTCCGCATCACCATGGCCTCAACCTCCACCTCAATTAGATGCTCCTCCTGCCACCACTCAATTGATGCCTTTGACAACTGTACCATTCCATCCATACGTGTAAAAATTGTATCCATGATCATTTTCAGATGCTTCACTGTTTTGTCCACATGAACCCAACTTTCGGATTCTCGCTCTCGCAAAATGCCACCCAGACCCACCAACTCTGAACCAGAGCAGATCCTCCTGATAGAACTGGAACCTCTAACCCTATCAATGCCCTTCTTCAGCTTCTTGAGTTCATCTGTTGCTGAATTTCTTAGTGCACCTAAAATCTCTCTCGTCTTTTCATGTTCCCAGAAAACATCTGATAAAGTGAAATGCTTCTGAAAATTCAAACTTTCTAGCGCATCCTGCAAGACCGGTGTCCCCAAAGATTCAGTTTTACTGAGACTCGCATCATGAAATTGCAAATACTCCTTAAATTTGGTCAATTCTATCTCCTTAGCCATTATTCTGTCAGCCGCCTCCTGTTCCACAGCACTTACCATTCCCTTAATAAGTGAGTCACTCACCATCCTTGAAACAGTTAAGCGTTCGTTTATATCTTCCCAATACAAATCAAAGTCCTCCAAAATCTCATCACTCAATTTCTCAATTCTTTTGCCACCATTCACTGTTCTCTCAGACCCACCATTCTTTGTTCCCACATTAGCATCATCACTATCACGACATGAAGTTATATCATACCCAACTCCTTCATTCTCTAACACCTCTACGGTACCCATAATTAAACATACCTGCACACAATATGCAAAATTTACTCATTTCCTGTATATTGACATAATCAATGCAACTATCAGAGAAGAGAGGCTAGACTATATTAGCAACAAGCAAACCTTTTCGCCATCATTTCCAAAATATTTGGACATAAATACCAATAATAATGTCTAAGACGAAACAGAAAGCACTTGATCAAATTATTATGATGTGATCTTTAAACCTACTTACATGTAAAAAAAAAAGACTTCTTTGTTAAAAAATAATGAGTAATTCTTTTCTACCTCACAAGTGCATAGGCGATCAGATTGAGTATATTGTTGTTGTCGAAATGTCATGACATGTAAGAGAAGATAAACACAAAAAGTAAAAAAGGAAACTAATGATGAATCATAAGAAAAAATACCAAATTGGTTTCAGAAATACATACATACCTACAAAACAAAATTAGATTCCTCAGGTGTATTAGCTGAAGATTGAGCTAAACAAACACAAGCTGAACAAAGATAAGGAAGGGTGTTCAAAATTCACAAATACTAAACTAAACATAAACAAATAAAGTAATGCATAAAACTTACAAAGGAAAGATAAAGTCCTTGCAAAATTTTGACGGCTCAAAAATGGGATTATTGAAAAAAAATCCCAATTCGACCGTTAAATGCAGGATTTTGGCAACTGGTTTAGCTTTTCAGAGTCAATTGATTTTAGGGTTTTTAAGCAGAGAGAAGGTGGGAACGAGTGAGCGGGAGTGAAGAGAAAAGAAATGAGACTGAAAAGAGACGTTATTTTCAGAATTACCAGTCCTTGATTAAAGGTTTTATTCCCTTAAAAGTGGGTGGTGAGGTTTGGTAGAAACTAAAACACTTTGTTCATTGTTACGTATATTTCATAAAAAATACATTTTATTGTATTGTATTATATTCTATACATAGTAAAACACATTCATAATATGAAGGATAATAGAGCTATTATGAAAAGATAAAATAAAATATGAAATATGATTATTAAATAATAAATAAAGATAAAATTAGAAGAAAATATTAACGTAACGATGCAATCACACCGAATGAATTGTTACATAAAATTGGTTTTTTCATCGTTATTTAATGATTGATTTAAATGATATAATACAATAAAATTTAAACTAATCAAAATAAATATTATATTTAAATTAATAATATAATACAATAGAACGCATACAACCATCCAGACAAGGGTAATACGTCAATTAATAAAAGCAATTGTTAATGTAAATAAAATAATACAAATGGGACACTTACACTCTGGTCTCTGGCGACTCCTTACATGTGGTGGTCTACGTATATATTATTTGTTTCCATGCAAAAATTAAATAATACTATTTCATCTCTCCTCTTTATTATTTTTTAAAAAAATAAAGAAATAAAACCAATGCCTCTAGAAATTAATAATTAGATCAATTGAGTAGGCATGTCACGGACCTATTTTCAAAGGCAACGTAGTAAAGATCGCTCCTTAGCACCAAAATGGACACTTTTTGATTTCTAAACATTAAAAGGAACCTTCTCTAAAAACACACATCAAAACGGACAGTTCGCTCATTTATGAGCGAACTATAACTAACATCTCTTAACCCCATCATCTCCGGTAACTCTCAATTCATCCAACTAATATCACACCAACTTTAAAGGTAGTTCACCCACAAATTGGCGAATTACAATTTCTTTTATTTCTTCCTCACGTGAATATATATCTCTTTCTTCCTCACGTGAATTTATATTACAAGAAATCAAGTGAATATCCAAATATTTTGAAGTGAACAACTTGATTTTTTTTCTACCTTTGAACGCGCACAACTCCAAAACTTACGATCGAAATTTCTCGAAGTTCACGATATTTTCATTTACAATACTCTTTGCATTTACAAACATCTGGTTCAATTGAATAAATAGACTTTTGAAATTGTTGAGACATGACTATCAAATTTTAAGAATCAAAATATAAAGTATAAAAGAGTAGAAGATGAATGAAAAAATGTGGAGTGAATAACCCATATTTATTATTAAAGAAAGAGATATAGTTCATGTGAGGAAGAAAGAGATATAAATTCACATGAGGAAGAAAGAGATATAGTTCACGTGAGGAAGAAAGAGATATAGTTCACATGAGGAAGAAAGAGATTTAAATTCACATGAGGAAGAAAGAGATATAAATTCGCATGAGGAAGAAAGAGATATACTTCACGTGAGGAAGAAAGAGATATAAATTCACATAAGGAAAATTAAAAGGAATCCTAGGCGAACTACCTTTAAAGTAGGTGTAATATTATTTTTAAATGAATTGGGAGTTGACGGGGATGACGGGATTAAGGGATGTTAGTTATAGTTCGTCCATAAATGGGCGAACTGTCCTTTTTTATGTGCATTATTAGAGAGGATCCATTTTGGTGTTTAGGATTCAAAAAGTGTCAATGTTGACGTCGGACTCGCTCCTAACCTTTTGGGGATGTCTCGCCAGTGGCGGAGCCAGGATGTTCGCTAAGGGGGTTCGAAGTATAAAGTAATAAATACGTGAGATGGGAAAGAAAAATATTAATCTTAACTCACTAAATTTAACTTGTCTTGCTTTGCCGCGTTTAGGTTCTTCTTACTTTTTACCCTGCTCCATCAAGTTTTTTTTTTTCAAATTCTTGTGCTCTTTTTTTCTTTAAGTTTTGTCATGTTTTATTTTATTTTGATATTTTTTATTAAAAAAATTCTGAATTAGTGCCCTTTCAATCTATGTTACTATAAAAATCACCAAGATTTTTTAAAGGGGTAAAAGTTGACATATTTAGAAAATAAATAAATGACATCATCTTTTTTTTAGTTCAATTAATTCAATTTACTAGGTTAGTCACTTGTAAAAAAACAAATGATCAATAAATCAAATAAGATTAGTTTAATTTTCATCTCCTTAGAATAAAATTGAAAAAAATACAATGAAATTAAAGAAAAAAATTTAAATTAAATAGATTTTGTTTAAAAAATTATTCACAATTTTAATATTTCTTCATTCGGTTAAATTTAATTTACTTTATTATATATAAATATTTTTTCTAACTCAATTTAAAATTTAATAAAAAATTATCGTTTCTTCAACTTAGTACACATAAAGAGAACTATGTAGAAACAAAATGAAAATATAAATAAGAAGAATCTAAAAGAAAATTTTACAAAGAATGTGGCTAATAAATTTAAACAAAGACAAATTGAAAAAGAAATAGCATAAAAAGAAAATAATGAAAAATAAAAAGGATAAAGCTTCACATTGAACCAATGAGACCTTTTCATTTGTTTGGGAATCTGGGCCCAAAACTTCTCAGCCCTTTTAAAGCATAAAAAAAAGATGAAAAAAACTATTGCGCCTGATGAGATTCGAACTCAGCCCTTTCAGGTGGAACTTGAACCCCTTGATCAGTCCGCTATCCTTCTCTTTAGTGTTGAGGGGATTCATTTTAATTAATATACCCATAAAACCAGAATTTGACCTTACATATACAGTGTAATTTTTTCGAGAGGGGGGACGGATGACCCCCTCGGTTCCACGTAGCTCCGCCCCTGTGTCTCGCCCTAGGCCTACTGGTTGCTCTTTGGGCGTGTTGCTGGTGAGAGTCACTAGATACCTCATCCGGTGAGTCCTTTCCAGTGGACAAAAACCGAACCGAAATAATAAAACTGAATTATTTCGATTTGGTGTTCGGTACACGTTGTACAAGAACCAAAAAAATCGAAAAAAAAACCGAAATCGAATCGAAATACCGAATGCCCAGCCCTAGAAGTGAGCACTTGAATTGTCGTAACCTTTTCCATGAACCAATTGATGGTTTATGATGTCTGTCCATAGCCAGTTAGTAATTATAATTTTTTTTTCTATATTATTGGTTATTAATACATTTCTCAAACAATAATTATAATATATTTTTCTATAGTATTGGTTATTTATCAAAAAATATTTCTAAAATCATTGAAAATTTTACTTTAGCCTATTTTCTTAGTAATAAAATTATAAAAGTGAATTACATGAGATGTACGCCACATATGGGATTTACTCTCCGTGTCTCGAGACTTACACCTCGCCTCGTATTGCACAAAATGCATCGTCTCACACCCCCACTTTTTAATCATCAAAATTCAAATTCAGCACAACTCAACAAAATTAAATAAATTTATCCTCTAAAAAATTTCTTTAGAGTAATTATTAAAGACGCAATCTAAATACTCTAGGTACATTCTTTAGGAAATTAAACTATATCATCTGACTAGTGTTGTGTCCGAGCACCCACTCATCTGGTTATTCATTCAAGAAAAGGAGAAAATATTTACGCTACATATTGTGTGTATAAACAATATTTATACACTTTTATACAAGGTTTATTCTTATGTAAAATGTTTCCCTCCATGTACAATGTTGTATAATATTATAATTAAGCCACGTGATGTAATATTACATGTTGGGTCATATATTTTTTTAAATTTCCCATTTAATATTTAAGATTCATAAGCACAGACACTATAAAAAAATAATATACACATTAACAAAGAGTGATAAAATATTTAACGACATTTAGCTAATTGTCATTGAATTCAGTGTCGCTATAGGCTTTAGGGACATTTATAAAAAGTGTTAAATGCCGCTAAAAATATGTCTTTAACGATAATTAATCTACTGTTATTAATTAATTACTTCAAAAAATCATTTTTGATGTAGTGATAGTCACTTTCGTTTGTTGATGAATAGTATATAGCATTGAATTCTGAAAACACATGTACAGTGATATTGGTACTTTGGGTAGCTTTTATACCATATTAGTTGATATTATACTAAAAATATAGTTGTCTATCTTACTAAATCAAGAAAATATTAATACACTTGTAATTAATTCTTTTTGAAAGTGTTCATATTTATTTGTCAAAAGGTTTTTTAAGGGGTGAATAAGGAGAGTAATATTTTTATTTATAATTTCTTAAATACTGTGCAAAATGAAAAATGATCAACTAAAATGAAACGGGACTAATTTTTTTCAATGAAGACTCGCATTTTTTAAAAGAGTAATCTAATTTAATGATTATGCTCATTATGACTAATGACCCACACACTGGAACTTGGAAGAAAGTAAAGCTTGTAATTAACACAAAATAGTACAAGTAATGATTTATATATTTCTTTATTCTTAACCCTTTTTTAGAGTGCCAGTTTAGCTGCTGACCATGAAAATAAAGCAAACTCCAGCTCATATGTGATTTTTTAAGTTTCAAATATTCTTTTAATCTTTGTCATTGAAGCCAGGTGTATCAAATGCTCTCTTGTCATTTTAAGTTTGGTATGGAGATGGGATAGAAAAAGTTATTTCATAGATCGAGATATTTTAAGAAATGTGTTATTTCATTATATATATATATATGAGATGACTTATTAATCATTATAGGATACATGATGGAATAGATAATGTTAGGAAAAACAATTACTCCCTCCGTTCCATTTTATGTGAGGTACTTTGACTCGGCACGAAGTTTAAGAAATGAATGAAGACTTTTAAAACTTGTGGTCTAAAATGAATGATAGAAATTTGTGTGGCTGTAAATCATTTCATTAAAGGTAAAATGGACATTTTATTGTTAAATTGTTACTTTATATAGAAATATGTCATTCTTTTTTAGACTGACTAAAAAGGAAAATAAGTCATATAAATTGGGATAGAGGGAGTATTAATATCTCAAAAAGAAATGCATTTACATTAAACAATTATTTGGTTAACAACATTATCTTCTCCTTGAATGAGTTGTCTTCAAATTGCCCAAATAAATTGTCATTACTAACATTTACTCCTAATTCTTGATTCCTTTTTATTTAAAAGTTGGTAAACATCATTACTTTTGGACTATATGTCTCATCTAATGCTCTTGTTTTATACTGTGGACAATAGAGAGAATAATATTCTTCATTCTTCCTAGAGATGTCAATGAGGCAAGGCGGGACGGATGTTGGGTAGATTGAGCTTAATTCGTAAAATTTTTAATTCGTCCAGCTCTACATAACATTCTTTTTTCATTTTCAACCCGCTCCACCCAACCCCGCATAGACCCACCCTCCTTGCATAATTATTTTAAAAAATATTTCTTTTTTTTATTAAGTTTGATACTAAAAATAAAATTCATAAAAATAAATTTATTTTCTGATTAAGTTGTATTAATTTTATAGATAGTGACTTAAAATTTATTTTTTAAAAGTCAACTGGGAAGCATTTAAGAAACCGTATTAGTTTTGATTGAAGCATTTTCATTTGCTTGAATAAGCTATATTAAAATTACTATTGTATTTGTTTTACTTCATGTTTAACAACTTTGAGGAATTGCAATGGCCATTACCAAATGATCACACAATCTTTTGTCAGAAAGTAAAATAAAATCAAATTCATAAAACTCAATATTTCAAAATTCTTTTTTAAATTAGAAAGCATTGATTCAATTGATATAATAAAAGACAAGAAATCGATCAGAATCACTCTTATTTGAAAATACTTTTTTAAAATATTGATTCTACTATAAACACTAAAATATGTTATCATATAAATATATATTTAAAAAAACTTTCAATTGATATTAGTTTTGAATAAAAAAAATGAATTTGTCATGAGATTTGTGTATTTTTATCCATGAAGGATGCTCTATCACTCTTATTACACATGTAAAAAGTTAAAATTAAGTTTGAATTTGCATAGACCCGCAAACCGCCCAGCCCCATCCCGCACAACCTTAAAATCACTCCGCCCTGCATAGCCTTAAAGTTGTTCCGCCCTGCTCTATTGTCATTCATAATTCTTCCTTTTGTGCTCCTAATTTTGATGCTAGAATAGCTTATTGAATCATGAAGAATGCACCTTATAGCAGTGAAATATCCTTTAAAACAATGCCATAAACATGCCTCGAACTTCAAGAATTTCTGTGATTAATTTTTTTTCCAATAATCGTAAAGATTTTATTTTTAATTTGTTATTATGATTCACGGAAAAATCAATTCAATATGTTACTATGTTGGAATTGAAGGTTCTCCAATAGTGTTTGTCCTATCATTAGAGGTAAGTTGAGCTCATGTCATAAGGTATGTCGTTGATATACTAACATTTCTATTATTTTAATATTGAGAAATGTGATTATATTACATTTAAAGTCAATAATTATCGAGAAAAGAGTTGACAAAATTGATAATTCTAGTAATTAAGCCAAAAACTCATTTAGATAAAACAGATGATATTATTGTTGTGGTTATTTTTCAAGTGAATATTATGGTCAATGTAAGTGATTGAGTAATAGCCTTTATGATATCATACATATTTTTGTGAAAACAATATTTTTGTGATTTACAACCAAGTCAATGGAGGAGGAGACTTTATTTTTCTTGGTGATTGAAAAACTACTTAAATTATCGGAAGAAGAAAATTTCCTCTCAAACTCACATGTGGAAAAATATTGACTTTTAACTTAGGTTCCATCAATTTGGTTGATGTGGAATTATTAGAAAATATTGGAGAAAAAATTCTTTTGAGAATATTATGAGTGGTTTAATTAATATTTTTTTTTTGGCAAAAGATATACAATCATTATTTAGTTGTGTTAATTTTTTTTGTCATGAATGAAAATGCAAGTAACTTGCTTGATTGATTTCTTTGTTACATGCTAAATTAGTTTATTTTATATGATGAGAATTTTATCTGAAGTAGAAAATTAATTGTATAAAATGATGCTTGAGAAGAGTAGATTCGATAGAAATAGTGAACTTATATTGCGTTATAATTTTTGTGAAAATATATGAATTACTAATGTTGTTACTCTTCCTTACTTACTTGGACCGAATGGAGTAGCAGAAAGAAAAATGTTTTTTAAAGATGTGCATTGTTGGTTGTTAGCTCTTGCGCATCCAATAATTTTTGGGAGAAGCTATTTTATGTGCTTGCAAGCAGGGGCGGACCCACGTGTCGTCCAGGGGTTCACCCGAACCCCCTCGATAAAAAATTACACTATATATATAAGGTGAATTTTCTGGATTTATGTGGATATATATATTTTGAACCCCCTCAATAACAAAGTGAAAGAGATAGCCCAGCGGCAGCTCCCTTCGAAATTAAGTGTGACGTGCTAAAATGTGGTGTTAAACCCAAAATAATTCAAGGGTCCCATACTCCCATTCCTAAAGCCTAATAATTACGTTTTCAATTCCCAAATCCCTAAATCACTTCCTTAGTTCTTCCCAACACTCAAAAGTCAAATATTAAAACCATCTCGAATGAGTTGTGAAGTCGAATGAATGATGACTTCTTGAGCGTTGCATGGTTCCTTTTATGGAGAAGGATGTGTTTAATGATGTTTCAACGGATGATATTATTTTGTCTTTTCAAGCAATGAAACCTCGTCGAATAGTATTGTAAATGTGCTTGAGAAGTATTAGCACTGACCTCTTTTTGGAGTTTGTAGTTAGCACTCTAGTCCTAGATTGAGACATTATGAAGTGCTAATTTTTTTGTTCTAGTTAGCTCCAATTTTTGCTCTACTTAGCATCCTAGTTCTAGATTGACATATTGTAAAGGGCTAACTTTTTGTTTCACTGTAATCACTCATGTTAGTTTCGGATTTCTTGTAACGAAACTAACTTTTTGTACCTATAAAATATATACTACTTCATTGAAATTTTGTTTTGTTGGCTTATTTACACATTTATATTTTTATTTTTCAAACCCCCTAAACGAAAATCCTGGGTCCGCCACTGCTTGCAAGTACATTAGAGTGCCTTCTTTACAAGAAAATTGAATCAATTTCTTATGCTTTGTAGAAAAATTAATTTAGAAGTGTGGGGATGACTTGGTAAAGTTGTGCTACTTGATTATAAATGAAAAAAAAAGAAAAGAGAAAGGTACAATATTTTTATTGTATGTTTATGCTAATTATAATTAACCGTTGTATATTAATTTTATGTTTGTTAATAGTGATGTGATTAATTGGGGGTAACATTATAGTGAAGAAAAAATAATTTTGAGGATATTTTTTCGTTGAAAAGTCATAATACCTTTGGTGGTTTTGCTATTCAAGATAATTCTTTAAAATGAGAATTTGAGGAGAAGAAAATAACAATGATAGAGAAGTATTTTGGTGAAATTTTTTATAGTTATCTTGTTATTAGTGATTCTTAATATATATATTATGTTGTTATTGTCGGGATATATACTATTAATCAAGAAATTGATATTATGAATTATGTGTTTAGATATAGTATTTATTATAGAAAATTTTCTTATTCAATTTTAGTAAAAAATTTAATAGATCATATATCCATTTATGCGTCTGTTTACTTACATGGTAGATGATAAGTGTATAGAGTTTTAGCTTATACACATAGGATTAAATCATCGGTTCTTATAAGTATAAAGTTATTTGATCACAATTTAAGATGAAAATTGGACAAGTCATTGGTATGATTGTAGCACAAGATTAAATATAATTTATCTTGATTATGAAAAC
This sequence comes from Solanum raphanifolium, assembly GCA_036250405.1. Classification (NCBI taxonomy): domain Eukaryota; kingdom Viridiplantae; phylum Streptophyta; class Magnoliopsida; order Solanales; family Solanaceae; genus Solanum; species Solanum raphanifolium. Next base: position 19,324 of record JAJOOE010016241.1, read on the forward strand.
GGTGTAGTTCCAACTTCTTATGTTAGTGTATTTTGTATGTATTGAACGAGACCGAGTAGAGTAGATGTTTTAGACTGACTGACAAAAACTGTCACAGCGAGCCTACACCCTCGACGTGGCCGACACTCGAGAACCAACGTTGGTCCCCAAGCGAACCCTTGGCCTGACTCACTACTTTGCGGACGACTTACTCAAACAAAATAGGAACTTCAATTGCATAATTAAAGTTTAAAGTCTAAATCAAAACTCAACTCAAATGAACATCTGGAAATACTTATTAAGTTACAATCAACTGTCTCAAGATCTCAAAACATCTCAACAAGAAAGGGAAATAATAAGAGACTCCTCAACATCTAACTATCTATGAAGCCTCTAGTACTATAATAGATGTCGGGACAGAACCCCCGACAACTTAACAAAAGCAGAAAATAAGTATGAAGCCATCCGAAAAGCAAGGAGGCTCACCAAAGCTAGCTGGAGTGCAAATGGTATTAATGAAGCGCCTGCTGATAACCCTGAACAACTGTATCTGCATCATAATAAGATGCAAGTCGAATGACATCAGTACATGAAATGTACGAGCATGCAGGGGAAACTGAAAGCATAAGAGACTGAACTGATCAGACATACATAGTACTCACCTCAACTCAACACAAAGCAATAACGAAAGATAAAATGTATAAGCTTCATCATAAACAAATACTAACTCAAGTATGTATATGAAAATACAATAGTTTACTCATTACTCTTATTTGAAAGATTCTCTAACCGACAACCATCACCATGAGCTATGTGATGATACAATGTCTCGCCCACGCTTCCAAAACTGTCTTATACCTTGCCGGGTATAGAACACTCAACTAAGTGGATCCACGAATATATGTTTAAAAACAATAAGGAGTTATCTAAAAAGTACGATCTTTTACCCGTGTTGGCTACATGGTTTATGAGGAATGTGAGTTGTCTGAACTCATTCCTGTATCGATGCTCAATACTACTCCCAATAGATATATACTCATGCTCAATGTTAAAACATTCTCTCTCTCAATTTGAGGTAATTACTCAAAAGATCCCCTTAAAAGAGGGAACTCTCTAAAATATCTCTGAACTCATAAACTTATGTAGAAATAAAAGTTTCTTTCTTTTAAATGTAAACATATTACTTTTGGAAATACTTAGTTCCCTTATATCACTTCTCAAACATGAATACATAAACTCTTCTCTTTCTCATATTGACTTTCTCAAAACTTAGTTCAAAACCATAGTTGTTACAAAAGATTCTCAAAAGAACTTCTTTGAACTTTCCTCTTAAACTCACTTTAGATTTTGATTTGTAAATTAAGATAGGTGATTAGAACATGTAAGAACTCTCAAGGATGGATAAAGCCTTTAAGAGCTAATACAAAAAAGGAAACGTAGTCACGACTCAAAGGATCACGTTTGTAATGAAACACAGAAGGAAAAGGTCAAACGACACTTGGCCCCACGCTAGGCATCAAACATCTGGCAGAAGTTTGGGGCGCACTACTGGCCCGGTTCCAGTCCCCAAACTACTGACCAGAAGTCCTGGCGCCTTGCTGGCGCGCCGCCCCACACCCTTGCCTAGATTTCTGACAAATTTTCAAGCTTAAAATTAGGGTCCCAATTAGTTTGAAATTGAGTAATTCCTCCTAAACTCTTCTTGATTCTCAAACCCAACACGAATTTATAGAAACTTTCATACAAACGTTCTTGAAATATAACTCTTACCAAAGATCCACCACACAAACAAATCACAACCTCCATTGTTCAAGAATTGAACAAAAATCAAGAACTACTTAAGAACTCTTTGAATACAACGATTTCGAGGATAAATTAGATGTATGACATTAGGATGAACAAGTCCATCACTGTGAGAAGTCTTACATACCTGGAAAGAACAATGTTCTAGGCGAAATCCACAAATCTTGAAGAATGCTTGAAACCATGCCCTTTCTCTTCTTGAAACCTCGCTCTAAAACTCCAAGTGTAGGAACGTGAAAAAGTGGTCTAAATTTGATTATACCCTTATTTTGGGGTGAACAAAACATGGTTAAGCCTGGTTGAAAAAGGAAAAGACCAAACTACCCTTCTAAAAATGAATGAGATGCCTTTAGTAGAGAGGCTTCACTCAAACGACCATAATTCTTTACTCTGAGCTCGAAATTTAACAAACTTGGCGGTGTTGGAAAGAGGAATCAAAGATCTTCAACGTGATAGGTCATGGGCCACTTAAATCTTGAAATTGACCCCAAACTAAAAACTGATGGTGACTTGTACGAATTTATCTTTAGTTCTTTTTTGAAATCTAAGGTGTTACAAAAAACATATTCTCTAATATATTAAATGTACTTATATTCTCAATCTTAACATAACTATTATGAGTTGTATATATTAATTATTGTTTTGATTTATTAAAAGATGAGATTGTGAGATGGGTCAATATGGTTGATAGATTAGATGATAATAATATATATTGGTGAAATAATAAGTTGTTAGTAAATGGAATCCATGTCTCGACATAGAGATTAATGATATGTATCTTTGAGAAACTTATAAGTTTTCATTGTGTCAAACCTTGCAAGTGAATTTATGAATCCAACACATGAAATAAATTAAGCAATGCTCTAAAGAAAATTAATCTTTAAATTGAAATTCATTAGTAATTTAATTGATCGATTAGTATATGTAAACTTAACATGGAGAATTACATAAGTGTTTAATGAAAAAATTTAAAATATAAATGGAGGTGTGTAATTACGAATTTCTAGTAGAATGATTTGTAATTTTTTATGGTAAGAATAAATCAAATTAATTTTTGAAATTCTTTTCGTAATAGAAATCTTAGTAGTTAATTATGTGGTCCCTACAATGCTTATATTTAACTAAAACTCAAAATCTTATTTCTTTGGAGAAAAAAGAGAAGACACGTTTTCTTGTTCAAGGAAAGAAAACATACGCATGTTTTTAATTCTAGTTTTGGAGTTGAAAAAGATCCCTATAACCAGGAGGTCACAAAGGTGATGTCCTGAGAGGAATAGATGTTTCACACATGACATCCGATTGAAAGAAAGAGATGGGTTTGTAATAAAACAACCATTTCATTAATTTTTATACTCAATTCAAAGATTATGGAATCAATCACTTCTTCACTTCAGACTGGTGAATTTGGTAAAGGGAAGTTTTCTTCCGCTTTAAATGGTTCTCCTAAGGTAGAAAAGATACTGAGTTGTCTATACAATACTTGCCCACCCAAAGAGAGTTCAGTTGTGAACTGGAAATCACTATAGAAGACCGTTGTAATTATTAGAACATAAATAGAGTCAATGTACAATTATACTTGGTAGTCTACAAGAGTCCTTATAGTACTTATTGTCTTTAACGACTTAAACCTTGTACGATTGTTTATTATAAATTTAAGGCTCACGAGAAGAGTGTAATGTGCAAAAACATTACTTTACACATGGTATCAAATAACCATTGATTGTTAAGGACCTATTCTATCTCTTATTTCCCTTTTCTTGAGATCCTTTTGCCAAAATATGTCGACTTCTGTCGGTAACGAGCATACATCATCACCACTTTTGCTTTCTTTACCAAACGATGGTAGTATTCCTCTTTCTACAGCTCCACACCCGCCACTCCCTTTCCCCCTCTATCTTCTTCTGTCTCATCCTTGCGTACTTCAATCCCTTGTCCTTCTCCTTCATATACTTTACCTCGACCATTTGTTAGCACAGTTTCGCCCTTTCAGTCACTTTTTGTTGATACCATCAATACAACTTCTATGTCCCAATATAATCCTGTTGTGGCTCTTGTTGCATCTAACGTCGCAAATTTGGTTACCATAAAACTTGCCTCTGTTAAAGACTACCTAACATGGTGTACTCAATTTCAATCTCTCTTGTTATCACATGAACTTCTTGGCTTTGTAGATAACTCTATACCACCATTGAATCCTTTTGTCCATGATGCATCGGGAATCCAACAACCAAATCCTCTTTATTGTTCATGGCTTAGGATTGATCAAAGTGTTCGTTCTTGGTTATTTGCCACACTTTCTCGAGAAGTTCTTATGGATGTTCATTTATTGCCTACTTCACATGATATCTGGAACTCCTTACAAAGCCGCTACATGGATGCAAGTCAAGAGAAATCAGTGGAACTTAAGAGACAACTTACAACTTTACACAAAACGGATTCCATGTCAGTTGATCAATATCATCGGGAAGCCAAGCAGATCGTTAATTCTCTTACAGTGATTAATTCCCCCGTTCCCTCTCAAAATTTAATTGATCATGTGCTTCTTGGATTAGGCAAGGAGTATGAAACTTTGGTTGGGATTATTACTCACTTTCCAGGTTCTTTGTCACTTGAAGAAGTATGAACTAAGCTTATGCTTCATGAACAACGCTTGCAACGGTTCAAGGATATTGATTCTAGTGCTACTCATTAAGCGTTTGCTGCTCAAAGTGTTTATTCAAATCCATATAATGTTTCAGGTGTACAATTTGCTCAAGGGGGTCATGGAAAAGGACGTTCTTTTAATTCTAAAGACAGAGGTCAAGGTTTTTTCGGTTGTGGTCAGCCGTAACATGCCTCTTCACCCAACACTTTTTTGCGCACTGATTTCCCTGGACAATCATCGTCAGGTATTGGTAGCGTTCCCACTGCCCTATATAATTCACCATTTGTCAGTACATTTTTACCGTCCATGGGAGTTTTAGGTCCCACACCTTCTCATACTGTTTATCAAATATGTGGAACTCCAGGTCTTAGTGCGCTGCAGTGTAACAATCGTTTTAACCATTCTTTCATTGCTAATGATCTACCTAAGTCCTTTGTTGCCATGTTTGTTGGTGAATCAAATTATGTGACCTGCTACTTTGATTCCGTTGCGTCAACTCATATGATTCCATCTGAAGGTAATTTTTTGCATAAATCTATTTACAACGATTATGATCGTGTATTGGTCGGGAATGGATCTTTGCTTAAAATTGATAATATTGGCTATGCTCAGTTACCCATTTCATCTCGTCCCCTAATCTTGAACTATATCTTTCATGTCAGGAGTTATGGTGTTCCCGATAAGGTCCAATTCTATCGATATCAACATATTGCCGATGGTTATAAACATCTTCAACGATCCACAAAGATTTACTTTGGTGCCTATGATTCTCGCCGAAGTTCTTCGTTCAATGACAGCCTGCATTAGGGGACACAATTTCTTCGGAGGATGCAGTATATTGCTACAGATTTGGGCAAGGGAACATTTCTATCGATGTGATCCCCAAATGGATTACTACATAGGTGCTCCTAACAGGATCGAAAGCCACTAAGATCGTCTCCAAAATTGGGTGGGTGCGCCGATATGAAGGGAAGAATGGCGCACATTTTTGAACAACCTCACGGGAGACGCCATCCAATGGAAGTTCTCTTGGGTAACAGGATTGGCGTTTGCAAGGACTCGGTACTTTTTCTTTATCGAGTTAATCGGGCTCAGAGGCATCCAGCCATATGCACCTCTTCAGGTTATGCGGCAGTTTGGAGTCATCCAAGACATTCCGCTATGGTCAATAATGGGATCACATGAAGATGCATTCACTTCAATCTCGCTGGAACGGATAAGAAATATGCAAGCCGAGTGGGAATCCATAATCGATTTAGAAATATGAGAAAAAAGCTGGTGTACGCCAGAGTATTACGCTTGGCGGAATACCGTGAGTCATATGGCTTGTCCAAGCGCACACGGACATTGAGGGTTTGTAGACAGACAACAAATTGATTGGATTAGAGAATCAGTGCTTCTTCACATGGGGTTCACTACACCCATGTACAATCAGATAGTTCCGGGATCCGTCAATTACTTAATCCAGGAAGAAGACCCAGAAAAGGATCCTGAAGAGGACCCAGAAGAAAATCCTGAAGAAAACCCAGAAGAGGACCCAGAAGAAGATCCTGAAGAAAACCCAGAAGAGGACCCCGAAGAGGACCCAGAAGAAAAAGTGTAGGAAGATCACATGGAGGTTTCTGAGATGGGTTCTAACGTCTATGACCCAAGAAATGGAGGGGTTATAGACATATCATCCGAACATGGCCCTGAAGAGTCCCAAGAGTATCACCCGGGTCCTTACTATGATGTGGACGATGATGCTCCAACTTGGCCGTAGATCATCTATCTTCTTTGAATTCCCTCATAAGTTCCTCAAAAGGCCGTATGACCTATCCCTCTTGTATGCCTTATGGCCACCCCTGTACTTTCATTTCTTCGGCTTCTGACCGCCTACATCGTTGTAATAGCCAAACCGTAATCAATGAAGTTATGTTTGCTCCAAATCTAAAATGTGTTTAAATGGATCATTTATTATCAAACTAATTGCAACGTAGGCCTACCTCAGGCAAAAAAAAGGTTCTATATTAGGACGCGCTTTGAATGTCGCTGAATTGGCGTATATATGTGTTACATCTACTTATTTGTTACAGCTTTCAATATTTTCCAAACTAACATAGTTTCCTTTTTTTTTCTTTTTTTTCTTTTCTTTTTCGTCATTTATCCCCAAAATTAAGTTAATTGTCGACTAGCAAACTAGCTGACTCACGATACAACCTTCGATAAAAAAGAAAGATGACTGATAAATACGACTTCAATGTTGCTGCAAACATAATGATACCTATTGAGAACCCCGAAGGTTCTCGAAACATGATAGACATCCAAAATGAAGAGAAAATAGCTCACATGGAGCAAGAACTCGAGATCTTGAGGGAAGAATTGCGTCAAGTGCGAGACTTGGCCAAACTGTTGGCAACCACTTTCCCTACTTTCAAGACGCCTATCTACTTTGCAAAAGCTGACTTGCCAAATCAGCCAGAACAAACTCAACACGCTCCTACTCACGGTCAAGTACCACCAACTTCTCCAACCGTAGTCAGGACCGTTCCCGACCTTTCCAATTGCGACCCTACCATACCTACAATGCAGCAGATACTTGGGGCATATGTCGCTGGTCCCTATGAGCCACATGTTCCACCCGTTTATGCCGCTGGGGCTCCTACCTTCACCATGCTAGCTGTGGTTAATGTCGCATACGAGGTCGATCAATATGAAGAACTGGAGATAGATGCTCAGTTGAAAGAATATGTGTCGATAAATGCCCAGCTTCAGGGTGTGAGCAAAGCATTGAAAAGCTTACAAGTCACTAGAGGGACAGAGAGTCTGGATTATGATGACTTGTGCATCCATCCAGACATTGACATGCCGGTAGGATACAAACCACTGAAGTTTGACATGTTTGATGGAAAGGGTGACCCTCACGCATATTTAAGGGCATATTGTGACAAGTTAGTCGGTGTAGGGAGAAATGAGAAGTTGAGGATGAAGTTGTTCATTCGGAGTCTGTTTGGAGAAGCATTAACCTGGTATACCCGCCAAGACCCTCGCAAATGGCGTGACTGGCAGGAAATGGCCGAGGACTTCATGACTCGTTTCAGATTCAATATTGAAATTACTGCTGATAGATTCTCATTGGCCAATATACAGAAGAAATCATCTGAAAATTTCCAGGAATATGCACGACGTTGGAGAACTGAGGCCGCAAGGGTGCAACCACCACTAGATGAGAGTGAGCTCTCAAAGTACTTTATTCGAGCTCAAGAAGGTATCTACTTTGACAAGATGATGTCAATGATGGGTCAGAAGTTTGCAGAATTGGTCAAGATGGGAGACTTTATAGAAGAGGGTGTTAAATCTGGGAAGATTCAGTCTATGGTCGCATTGTAAGCTGCAAGTAGGGCTATACAATCGGGTTCCATTGGCGGCATCAAAAAGAAAAGAGAGGATATTTTAGCTGTCACTTACCAACCAGGAGGACCATCTCACCGATACCCCAATAATCCCCAAATTGCTGTGCATACTTCATACGTCCTAGTGTATAATACCCAACCACACTATAATCCACCCCGAGCACCAGCATACCAAAATCCTCCAAGACCATATGTCCCTATCTAAGCACCAATCCACCAAAATAGACCAGCTTATGCACCGAGACCACGTCCAAATCCTGAAGCTAGAAATGCTCGCGCTTACACACCGATTGCTGAACCCTATGCTCAATTGTTTGAGAGGTTGAGGACAGCGGGAGTGCTGCAACTGATACGCTCAAATTACACCTCCCTAAAGAAGTATAAGTGATAGTTATCAAGTAAAGAACCCAACTTGTAGGTTGGGATCGATCCACGAGGAAAATGGTTTAGACTTTACTTTAACCAATAATTATATTCAATTAGCCAAAATACTTCCAGAAACAAGTAATAAAAAGGGGGGGATTTGTGAAACAAATTGTAAGAATTCAATAAGTAATCAGTAAACTAAAGTCAATTTCGGTTGTTATCAAGATGAGAAAATTAACTAGGGTATACGTGTTCACCACAAGCTCATAACTCAGTAATCCTAATAACATCAATCCTTTTCTAGTGACTTACATGCAAAGTGATAAGTTAGGTATCTCTAAATCCTTGGTCCGACATCTAGAGAATTTCACTCCGCACCTTGGTTCGGCTACGTGTGTATAACTTACTAACCCTTACCTTTACCTCATATTAGACATCATAATCGATGTTTGGCTTAGTTATTACTTCGCACCAATCAACACTAGCCTATTAGATAGTATCACACTAAATCTATGTTGATAATTCTTTTCTTATTGATTACCT
>JAJOOE010016242.1:0-13270 GCA_036250405.1 Solanum raphanifolium
TACAAATGTATAAGAGACAAATAATAAGATTCGAACTAAGTGGATAACATCAAACCCTAACCTAAAACACAATCACTAATAGTCGCACTAAGTCGATAACACATAACCCTAACCCTAACAGTAACAACGAAAAACTATAATATACTAACAATGGCAACTATTGGAGGTCGATTCCAACACTTTTACTCTATAATAATCCCTAAAATCATAATAATCGAAAAAGAGAAGATCTTTATCATATGATGTAGAGCCCTAACCTGTTAGACCTTCAATCTCCAAGAATCTTCACCAAGACACATCAATAACGAGATTATCAACACCAACACGATGAGAAATCGTTTCTATTTCTTCAGACTTTAGGAAAATTTGAGAAAAACAAGAAAAGGAAAAGGAGAAACGACTTTTCTTCAAAGAACAAGTCAGGTCGGGTCGAGTCGAGTCGGGTCGGGTCGGGGTCGGGTCGGAATGGATTCTATCACAGGGAGTGAGCAACACGCGCCACTACATAGACGAGGGAATGGGTCAAAATGGCCCATTTACAACAATATTAAATAGTTTTGTGGGGTGATAGGACACTTTGAAAGTTAAGGTGTCTTTATGAAAATACGGGACAACTTTAATTGTGTCTTTATGTCTTCACTCTACTAAAAAATATAAGTTAAAAATCTATTTTTTTTCTTATATTGAAATTTAGAGAATAAATGGACTTTGGGAATTTTTCAATCTCATTCATCAAGCTTAATCTCAAAGATGAGAAACTTTCATCTATATACACATGTAATCTATGCTACTGCCAACTAATGTACAACTGTCATTTCTTTAACTAACTCACTAACAAACTTTTGTAACTAACTATAACCAACTAGTAATAAGCTAAACAACTAATTAACTATCAGTTGATATTACATAATTAAACAATTAAGTAGATGATAAGCCACTATCTCCAATACCCTCTCAAGCTGGATGTACTGAAAATGTTCAGAACTCCAAGCTTGGCAAAAAGAAATGCATGTTGGGATCGACCAAGAGCTTTAGTCAATAAATCTGCCTGCTGGTCTTTAGTGTTGATGTAGCTAGTCTTGATCAAACCTTGTTGCACCTTTTCTCGAATAAAATGACAATCAATCTTAATGTGTTTAGTCTTTTAATGAAAAACTGGGTTTGCAGCAATTCGTATAGCCGCCTTGCTATCACAATGTATAAGGGTAGGTGTATGTAGTTCGACATTTAACTCTTTGAACAAACTAGTAACCCAAACCACCTCTGCTGTTAAAGTAGCCAGACTTTGTACTCAGCCTCAACTGAGCTCCTGGACACTGTATGTTGCTTCTTGGATTTCCAAGAAATCAATGAACCCCCAAACTTCAATAAGTAACCAGTTACTGATCTCCTTGTACTGAGGCAAGTAGCCCAGTCTGCATCACAATATCCTGTGAGTGTTGGAGAGTTGTGTGAACTCATAAGTAAACCCAAACCAGTATTGCCTTTGAGGTGTTTTACCACTCTCAAGGCTGCATTCCAATGTGAGAGTTTAGGTTGCTGCATATGTTGACTCAAACTCTGAACTACAAAGGCAATATCAGGCCTTGTGTTGGTCAGATAAAACAGTTTACCAACCATTCTTTGATATCTGTGAACATCATGAAATAATGCATCATTGGAACTATTATCATAATCTACTGAAGTAAGTCTCACATTACACTCCATAGGGGTTGAAACAGGTTGTGCACCTGCAAGCCCAGCTTCAGCTATTAACTCCAGAGCATACTTCCTCTGATTCATCACTATGCCACTGCTGGATCTACAGAACTCAATCCCCAGGAAAAATCTAAGCTCACCCAAATCCTTTGTCTTAAAATGATTATGTAACACTTGTTTAGTTTCTAGGACCAGTATAGGATCACTCCCAGTGATTAACAAATCATCAACATATACCAATACAATGACTAGTCCAATGGAACTTCTCTTGGTAAACAAGGAATAGTCCAAGTGACTTTGCACATATCCTGAAAAACATAGGGCTTCAGTGAGTTTGGCATTTCATTGTCTGGATGCTTATTTGAGTCCATACAAGGACTTGACAAGTTTGCAGACATGATGCGTATTCTCACTCATGAATCCTTTAGGTAACTCCATGTATACTTCCTCAAATAAGTCACCTTGTAAGAATGCATTAAAGACATCCATTTGAAATATTTTCCAGTTCTCAACTACTGCCAAAACAATGATAGACCTTACAGTAACCATGTTTACCACATGAGCAAAGGTCTCTTGATAATCAATTCCCTCAGTTTGACTATATCCCTTTGCCACAAGCCTGGCCTTGAATCTGTCAATATGTCCACCTGCTTTGTACTTGATTTTAAACACCCATTTACAACCTATTGCTGATTTCTTGTCAGGCAACCTCACTATCTGCCATGTTCCATTTTCCTCCAAGGCTTTAATCTCTTTCTGCATAGCCATTACCCACCTAGGATCTTTGACTGTTTCTTCATAGTTCTTTGGTTTAACCTCTGCAAAAAAATTACTAAGGAACACTTGATACTGATAAGTAATGTAATTTACCATAGAGTAATGATGATCAGGATCAGTGACATTTGTAACAAAGTCTTTCATTCACACTGGAGGATTTGATGCTCTAGTGGATTGTCTTGTCCTTGGTTCAACCAAGACAACATCATCAGGAACAACATCTCCAAGTGGCTCTTCCAATACAACATCAGGAACAACATCTCTAGGTATCTGTTCCAATCCATCATTGTCAGGTGCATGTATATCTGAATCAATGGGAACATCTGATAGTCTTTCTGTATTTGCCTCTCCATATGTAGGTTGATGGAACACTAGAACCTGTAGTTTCTTCTTCTGCATTCCAACAAATGGGTAAATCTCTTCCCTGAAGATCACATCCCTGCTCACCAACAATTTTTTGTGCTCCAAACTATATATTATATAACCTTTTTGGGTGGATGAATATCCCATTAATACACAAGCATCAACTCTTTGAGAGAACTTGTCCCTTTTGACAAGTCTGGTGGTGTAACACAAACAACCAAGTGTTCTCAAATGAACCAAACTATGTTGAGAACTATAAAAAAAACACCATAAGGAGATTGTCCTTTCAGTACTACAGTAGGCAACCTGTTGATCAAATAAACAGCTGCCAAGACACATTCTCCCCAAAACCTTATGGAATTGATCATTGAAACCTAAGAGCTCTTGCTACCTCTAGTATATGCCTGTGTTTTCTCTCCACAACTCCATTCTGTTGAGGAGTATGTGGACAGCTACTCTCATGTATAACTCCCAAAGATATAAATAGTGATTTACATTCTCTATTAAAAAATCAAGTCCCATTGTCTGACCTCACCCTCTTAACAGACCTATTGAACTTATTCTGAACCAAAGTAAAGAAACATTTCAAAGTGGCAAAAACTTGACTCTTACATTTCATTAGAAACAACCAAGTCATTCTTGAATGGTCATCTACAACAATTAAGAAATATCTATGGCCAGCATGAGTATGAACTCTATAAGGGCCCCATACATCCATATGGATCAAATAAAAAATAGCACAAGTTCTAGACATGCTTGAAACAAAAGGAAGTTTAGTTTGTTTTGCAAGAGGACAAATTGGACAATTATTACAAAAATCAGCATTTAAGGTCTGTTTGATCAATGACAATGTCTTCAATACCTTTACTGAAAGATGATCGAGTCTATTATGCCAGATCATGCCCTTTAAACTCTCATTCTGCACCAACAAGCTTGATTCCTTTTGTGATACCCTTTTTGGAATTTTACTGGGAAAATAGTAAAGTCCTTCTTTCTTTTTACCAATCCCCTTCACCCTTCCATTGATTAAGTCCTGCAGCACAAAGAACTTAGGGAAAAAATTCACAGAACAATTAAGTTGCCTAGTCAGTTGTGAAACTAATAATAAGTCAAATTTGAAATCAGGAACCACTAGCACATTACTCAAAATATCACCAATTGGTAGTTTACAATTTCCAGTGTGTGTGACTGATGTTTTTTGTCCATTAGGAAGGTGAACTTTCTTTCCTATTCTTCTAATAGTACTAGATGTTTCATCTAAATTACTAAGTTTATAAGTCATATGACATGCTGCCCCCGAGTCTACTATCCAGTCCGCTTGTCCTTTGTGAACATCTGGCATAGTCATACACATATGTTTGTCCCTTATTGATAAAATAGTATTAGAAGTACCTGTTGCGTTTGCCATATTCTCCACTGGTTCTTTTTTGTCAATTTTCTGCAGTATCTGGTTGTATTGATTATGTGTGAAAGCTGGTTGAGCTGCTAATGTTTGAGGCCATTCTCCCTGCCTTGGTTGCCATTCTCCCTGCCTTAACTGCATTGCATAGGCTCCTGAACTATCAGTTGATCCCTGACCTGAATACACTACACCATGGCATGTACCTATAAGCCCAAAAACATCTCTAGTAAAATTTTCAGTATAAGTATGATTGGCCATCCCCTTTCCTGCATTCATCACACCTGACCTGGCCCAAACTTCTTCTTATACTTCCAATCAGCTGGATAACCAATGAGCCTGTAACATATATCCTTAGTGTGCCCATTCAAATTATAATAGTCACAAAAGAGATGCCAATTCTTTTTCTGCTTAGGATTATTGTAGTTGTTGTTTCCAGTGTTTGTGTAACCACCTCTTCCAGTGTACAATGCCATTGAATCAGTACTTCCTGAATAATTGAAATTACCTTGTCCATTTCCAAGATGCATCATAGCCTTTCCATTCCCAGAATATATCATAAGATCAGTAGGCATCCTTCCAACATACTGATTACCTTTTCCAGCATACATGACCATCGAGTCATGAACATCCCTACTAATTCTCGAACCAGCTATTATTCTCTGGCTCTCATCAGATGTTATCATAACATAAGCCTTACACTAGGTAATGGATTCATCATCAAGATTTGTCTACGTGCATGATTATACATCTCATCTAGTCCAATTAAAAAAGTGAACAATCGTAGGAATTGCAAGTGATCAACACAAATTCTAGATTTATCACAATTGCAAGCAGGTGGAGGAACTAATGCATCAAATTCATCCCATAAAAGTCGCAACTTAGTGAAATACCCAAAAATTGTCAAATTACCTTGATGTAGTGTTCAGATCTCACGGTGAAGTTGATAACTACGTGATCTATCAACCTTGTTGAATCGCTCATTCAGATGTCCCTAAACCATGGCTGCATTTGAAGCATACACGATTCCACTTAGAAACTCTTTGGAAACAGTGTTCATGATCCAAGCTAATACGAAGGCATTGCATTTCTCCCATTGCTCCTCCAATTCAGGCTTGTAATATGATTTACGGCATGTGCCAAGAATGAAACCCCGTTTGCTCTTCACACGAAGATTGATCATCAATCTACTCCATAGTGAGTAATTTTCAGATCCTGTCAACTAAACTGATGTCAAGACACTACCTGGAGTATCCGATGGATGAAGATACAAAGGATGGTTACGATTTTCTTGATTCCTTCAATCGTATTAGCCGCGACTACAACTGTAAAATCCTCTTCAGTTGATGTTGGAGCCATCTTCAAGCTCTATTAATGGCGAAAGCTTCTCAACCTAGAAACGAAGTAGAAGACGAAATTGAATTCTGAATCACACGTGAATTTAGTGCTCTGATACCATATTGAAATTTAGAGAATAAATGGACTTTGAGAATTTTCCAATCTCATTCATCAAGCTTAATCTCAAAGATGAGAAACTTTCATCTATATACACATGTAATCTATGCTACTGCCAGCTAATGTACAACTGTCATTGTTGACACCCAATTTTGGCATAATATTTTTGAAATTCGTAACTTTTAAGTTTTATTTATTTAATTGTTCAAAATACTTTTTTTATAATTTTAAATAAGTTTATCGATAACTATCTTTATTTTTCAAAAGTTAGGATTTTTTATTAGTTAATTTTAATTATATTTTTTTTGTCATAGCCGATAAATACATTCAAATATTTGTTGATTTTGATTAAATGGTTATTTCTGTTAAGTTGCACTTTATACAGGTCATTAGTTACGTTCATTACTTTTTTTTTTAATATTCACTTTTATTCGTCACATTTGCTAATATTAATTTTGATATTTTGCACGATCTAGAAATTGATTCAAATATAAATAAGATTTATATACAAATATTTTATTTAATTAATTGTTTCAGCCCATGATTTTAAGATAATCGTATCGTACTATAGATAGTTTTCAATTTTCTATATAAACAATTGCTTATTCATTAAGTCAAGGTGGTGAAAAATATTTTAAGTTATGAGGAACTTTTTCTAAAGGGAAGAACCCTACTCTTTCTCTCCTCTTATATCCTCCCAAAGCCGCCACCCAAAAAATGAGATCTCCATTCCCCCTCCCCTTTCACGTTTTCTTCTTCCTTTTACAGGTTTTGTCTTCAAGTCAAGCTCCGACGAACAACAACAACAAACAACACCGAACCAGGCCCTTTTTCAAACCAAAATCGATCTTCAGACCACCACAACTCACCGGCAAAACCACCCTGAATCCACCCGTTCCAAACAAACAACAACCAGACCACCCCACCTCTGCCAGACCCAAAACAACCCTCACCTGTCCTTCTCCTCTCCAGACCACCGCCAGATTCAAATCTCCAATACAAACCCCACCTGAAACAATCTTCAAACACTTCCAACAACACTAAACAACCACCGAAACCCCATTTTTTCTCTTCCAAACTCACCAGCAACGTCATCTCCGGCAAGTTTCAAGTCCGAAACCAACTAGATCTAACCTAGTTCTGACCATATCCATTTCCCTCTCCCCTTTCCCTCCTTTACGAGTTTTGTTTGTTTTGCAGGTGTAAGATCTCCATCTCCGATGTGGCTCCAACACCGGTGAGCGACAATCAAATCTGGCTTGAATTGTGACCTATTCTGTCTTGCCACTGAAGAAATAAAGCTCAAATGAAGGTCTGTTCATTTTCTTTTTCCATTAATATTCTTCCTTTTTATTGTTCTATTTCTTTTAAGTAATGATATGATCTTTGGTATCTTAATTAGTTGTTAGTGTCTGATTTCTTTAAAAATTTTCATGTTGTGGCTAATTGCTAATTATGTATTTAGTTGATTGTTTTAAGGCGGAATGACCTAAGAGACCCTTATATTTTTCTCCGTTTGTCAATTGGATCTTTCTACTCACCAGTTTGTTAAATGAACACTTAGACTCAACGAAATATAACATTTTAAACCCTCTTCTCACCTGATCAATGGAAATGTAATACACGCAGCTACACGTGGAACTCCACCTCATTTTTTTAATGACACATCATAATTTTTAAAAAATATTTAATGACACATAAGAAATTAATGATTAAAAAAGATAAATAATATTTTTAAAAATGTACAATTCCTCCTTTCCCCAATTCCCCAATCCCCCACTTCATTGTCTTCTCCAGTTCCACTCCTCATCCCCAAAAAAAAAGTCGCATTGTACTCCCACCTTTTCCATCGTTTTCAAACACAAAAATTCATTAGCCATTAAGTTTACTTGAGGATATGTTCTATTTATTTTGAATCGATAAACTCAATTATCAAAGAAATTTCAAATTGAAAAGAAATTGTTTGTGAATAATCCAAGAAATATAGTAGATCTTGAAAAATTTATATAAAACATAAAAATGAAGAATGGACTAGCCATACGTATATTTTTGGTAACTTCTTTTTAATAAATAAAATAATGGCAATGGCTACAGTGATGGAGGGTGTTGAAATGGAAAAAAAAAATAAAATGAGAGGGGTGCTGAAAAAAAGAAGAAAGAATGGTGGATGAGTACTCAAATGAAGAAGAAGAAGAAGAAAAGAGAAGGGGTAGTTTGGGGACTGAAGATGAAGAGAGAAGGGGTGGGTGGGGCTGAAGAAGAAAATGAGATGATTTGAATTTTATTTTTTTTAAAAAAATTATATTACTATTGTTTTCTTGTGTAATTAAAATATTTTAAAAATAAAAATATTGTAATCACTTGCTGCAAAACGCGTGTAGTCACGCAGTTGTCCAACTTAGCCATTTTAATGTCACGTAAGTTTAGTCAATGGTCAGAAGGGTTTCAAAAATAGAGTTTCATCGAGTTTAAGTGTTCATTTGGCAAATTGGTGAATAAGAGGGTTCATCTGACAAACAGAATCAAGTATAAGGGTCTCTCAAGTCATTCCGCTTGTTTTAACACTATCTTTCACCGTGATTTGTTACCACTTTGTCATTATCTTTGAATTTTTTTTTTATTTCTTTATTATATTATCAAATAAGTTAGGCAGTATTTAGATTTTATATTTTTCTTTACTATTTTCCTTATGTTTGATGTTTTGGCTGTCCAGTTGCCCAAATATTTATTTTCCACTACATCAGATGTTACTAGATTATCATTATTATTGTTGTTATTTGATTTTATTTATATATTTTCTTTCAATGCTATTTTCGCATAGATGCTACTTTGATTTATTTATTTTTTAATTCATTTTTGTTAAGTGGATGTTCCTTGTTATCTTGAGATGATGATGATGTTATTGTTGTTATTATGAGTATGGTGTTGATTTTCGGTTGATCGATTTCACATTATTCTATTTTCTTCTTACAATTAATTTGAGAAAGTGTTGTTAAAATTGGCCAATGAAAAAAATCTCTCCGTCGGTTTTCGAGGCCTCCACATTTTAAAAGACGGAAATTTAGTTTAAGATAATATATTTTGTTTATTAAAATTGGCCAATGAAAAAATCTCTCCGTCGATTTTCGAGGCCTCCACATTTTAAAAGACGGAAATTTAGTTTAAGATAATATATTTTGTTTATTAAAATTGGCCGATGAAGAAATTACCGTCGATTTCCAAAGCCTCCCATGTTAATAAGACGGGTTTTTATTTTTTAAGTTATTATCTAAGTTATTCATTTTTATTCATATTTATTTAGTACTAACACTTTTACTAAGTGTCGTTACAGGTACACGGAGTTGCTTCCCATTGAAGCTATTCGAATGGAGTTCGAATTATAATTTTATTTATTATTGTGTATATTATTGATGTTTAGGCAAACTTAGGCCGTTTCTTATTATTGTTTTATTTTATTATTTGTGTATGTTACTTGTTTATTATATTTTTATATTTATTTTTCTCTCCTCAATTTGAAAAAAATGAACTCAGTTGGGACTCATATTTGTGGATTTCGAAAGATGCCTAACATCTTTCCTTCGGATTAACTTGAACCCTTACCTAGAATCTAATGGTTTCGTAGACACTTTTAAATTGGTTTCCTACTTTTTCCTAAAATTAGGTGGCGACTCCTTTAAAATTCGTTTATTCTTGAAATTCTTTTAAAATTAATTCAAATTGTCTATTTTTCGAGTCACCGCGACGTTTCGCCCTATTTGAATAGAATGGGGAAGTAAACAGTCATTTCTTTAACTAACTCACTAACAAACTTTTGTAACTAACTATAACCAACTAGTAATAAGCTAAACAACTAATTAACTATCAGTTGATATTACATAATTAAACAATTAAGTAGATGATAAGCCACTATCTCCAACATCTTAGGATAATATTTTCTTGTCGAAATTATTTTCCTTCCTACTAAAGTATAAAATAGTTAAGTATGTACTTAAATGAACTTGTATTAGCTTGTAAGAATAAATTAATAGCGACAAAAGTTGCAACTGACAGCCATTTGGTGCGATACCACTTGCCATTGAATGTATTATTTTAAGTGGCGACTTCATTTGAAAACTTTCTTAGGTGACGACTTTATTATATATTGCAATAGAAGAGAGAGAGTGTAATGCGATGGATTGAAGTCCAGACTTCTAGATGTAAGTAAGAACACAAATGAGCCGACTTTTCCAAGTAATGAAGAGTGACAAAGACAGAGATTTGTTATGGAATTAAGAGCTCATTCTGCATCTGTTATAGTTAGTATATTTTATGTTTCCAGTTCAAGTTCGTACTAATCCTATACAGATGATAACCGATGTTCTTAGGCTCACAGGTCTAATGTCACTACAAAAAAACCTTTGTAATGGGCTTATTCCAACAACCCTTATGTCGCCACAAGAAATCTTTTGTGGCAACTTTGCCAATTTCTGTTGCAAAATAGCCGTTTTTCTTGAAGTGAATCAAGAAATAAGAGAAGTCATTGATATGTTTACCAAAATAAAGTTACTTTAGTATTTATTTTTAGTTATTTTTCTTAATAATAAAGTATAAAGTGAGACCCAGTAATAATAAAATGAGAATGGTGCAATTTAGTAATTGTCAAATATGAAAGAAACACATGAGAGGCCAGCGTGAGAGGGCAGAGAGTGGAGAGAGATGAATTATATATGTATATCTGTCGAATAATTGTATATATCTAACTGGTATACATATGTATTTATACATCTGCCGAGGGAGATTGGGAGAGGGAGGAGAGAGGCGAGCCAGAGATGGCACAAAGTGGAGATAGGAGAACTGTATATGTATATCTGTCAGATAATTGTATATAATTAACAGATATATATATATATATATATATATGTATTTGTATATCTGGCGAGCGAGATTGAAAGGGGGAGGAGAGAGACGAGTGAGAGAAGTGAGCTAGAGAGGGCATAAAGTGGAGAGAGGCTTATTGTATTTGCCTATTTGTCATATATATGTATAATTTGTATTTGTATATGTATAAGCGACGTAATTACAACTAAAATTAAGCTAAGAGCCGTAGTTAATTCAAGAGCAACTTTCACATATATCAAACATAGAAATTGTATTTGTATGTTATATCTATAGTTTGCATAATTGCGCTCCATAGCAAATTTTATGTTTGTTATGGAGCTTTTGATTTGTATAATTCGCTAGATACATCCAATTTTATACAAATTGTTCAGTTTTGTATAAATTCATTTATACATTGTAATTTGTATAATAAGATTTGTATTTGTAAATTATAAGTGTATAGGACGAAAATATATGTATTTGTATTTGTATATACACTTTTCTCTCGCTTTATACAAATACAAATGCATTTTATACATTTGTATATCGAATGGATAATTTTATACCGAAAATGGCTAATTGTATACCGAACCAAATGACAAAAAATGAAATGTTTGCTGCGAATTACAAATAAAATAAACTATGGCTATAACATTTAATTTGAATTAATAGTTTGCTATTTCATACAATTTTCCCTTAATTCAAACTATGGCTATGTTAGCTAATTAACTAGTATATATTTGTTTATCCGCGTAATTTCGCTTTAAAAAATATATGCATAAAATGTTTAGGTTTACGAAGAGATCATGATTCACGTGTTTTAATTTTGCTTATAAGTTCGCCCCCACCCATTTTCACGTAGTGTTAATGCTATGAGATTTTTGCCATGTCTCCGATAAATTGGTAAATGGCAATAAGTAGACTATGCATTTAAATATTTTAATTTTTTTTTCATATTTTAGGATACGATTATATTTTTAAAATCTTAAAATATTTTAATCATTTGAAAAATAATAATTTGTCAACAATTTTTTTCACTGCACACATTATCAATTTATTTTTAATTTCAGCACAGTTTTATTCAAACACAAAATTGCATAATTATATAATCAATTTCAACCATTACCAAAACTGAGTGAGTATTAAGTTAAAAATCAAAACTTTTAGGACGTCTCAAATAATTCTTTTTCTGTCAACGGACTAGGTATAGCCTATAAAATTCCTCCCAAATCATCTCCTTTCTTCCAGGGCTGCTGTAGCTACTGCCGCTGCGAGGAGGGAAAAGAGAAAAGGTAAGAGCCCCAATTTTTTTACCGTTGTAAACGAATTTCTTTGCATAGATACCAAAGACTCTTTTTGTTCGATAGGATGTAATGTCCCTATTTTCAATACCAGCAAAAATTATTTAAAAACTAGATAAAATTAAAAGATACTTTTTGATATTTAAAGGAGTATTGGGGATTAGAAATCTCAAATTGCAAAATGAGAACTAGTTATGGCTATGGTGATATATAAAAGAGGAAAAAACATATTACGGGGTGTTTGGATCTAATTTAATACACATACGGTTAGAAAATTAATAATTTCTTTTTTGTTGTTTGATCACATCATACAAAAAGAGGAATAAAGTTAAGAATACGACTCAATGCTCATACTAGCTATAATATAGATAAGTTAATTAATGTTAAAATAAAGTAGATCAAATGAACAACACTCTTAAATTTGAAGTAATTTTGTGAGGTTTGAAGGTGGCATATCAATTGCCATCAATTGATACATTATCTAAAAGGTTTAATTATTATCGATATATTAGATTATCATAGTTAATAGAATGTTACATAAATAAAATTAGATCTGGATAAAAAGAATGAGTATTGAATCTTAATTAGTTACATTCATCTTGGTTTCATAGAAGTCATGCCCCAATTAATTATAACTCTTACCATAACATCAATCCCTATACATTGCTTTATGTTCAAATTTTGCGCAATTTTTTCAAACTCATATACAATATATAATCGTATAGCAACTACAAAAAATGAAAAATGAGGGTCAATGCAATCCTAAATGCTTCTTTCTGAACTATAAAATAGTTGAAATTAAATTCAAAATTGAAGATTCTCAAAAATCAGAAGCAAAATCTGCTCCATTAAGATTTAAGGGTGTTTGGGACGGAGGTTTTCCAATTTTTTCATGTTTGGTTGGCTTAAAATGTTTGGAAAATGTTTTCCAAATCAACTAATTTTCCTCAAATTTAAGAAAAATGACTCCGCTTCCAAAATTAAGAAAAAACATTTTCCAAAACTCTACTTCCTTTAATTTTTTTCTTACCCTATCCATACCCCATACACCCTTCCCATTCACCAAATCAAGTTAAAAGTTTTACATTTTCTTATTTTTTAAATTTCAAATATATTTTTATTCCTACCCCCAAACCACCCCCAATCAAACAATAAAAAAAATTGAAAATTATTTTTAAAAATATTTCAAATTTTAAGATTTTTTTTCACTTTACCCAACCCCTACTTCCCCCCCACTACCCCTATCAAAAAAAAATTTCAAATTTTTTTTTGGAAGTATTTCAAATTTAAAAAAAAATTATTTTTTACGCCAACCCTTATCCCTCCCTCCCAAGCCATCCCCATCAAAAAAAAATTTTTAAAAATTGCTTTTGAAAAATATTTTAAATTTTTTTAAAATTTCATTTTTTATGCCATCCCC
>JAJOOE010016243.1:0-25636 GCA_036250405.1 Solanum raphanifolium
GTTATAAGAAGTCATATGCACTTTTCTTTGTCGAAAATACTGAAATATTAAGAAATAGTAAATCAGTAAAACAAAAGGGCAATGTTTACATAGTAATAACTATTTCGAAGCAAACTTCTTGACAATCTAAATTACATAAGTAGCATTGATAAATAAAGTCATCTTTTGTCTTGAGCATCAAAAAAAATAAATTGTGATAATTCTCAAACTCTTGAGAAGTTTAATAATTTTGGAAATAGATATTCAGAGACATATATTTATATCACAAGAGAAATTGTTAACAAAAACAAATGAATTTAGACTATAATAAAAATTAAACTAATAAAAACTTCAACTAGAGTTATTACAAGTCATATTAAATTTTCTTCATAAAAAATATGAAATATTAAGAAGGGAAAAAGGTCTGAAATATATCTAAACTTTGACCGAAATTGTTGTAACGATACCAAACTTTGGGAAGAACCTTTTACCCCCTTGCACTATTTAATATTGTATTTTAAAGGTATATATGTGCCCACGTGGACATCATAAATATTGGATAATTATAAATAGTAACGTGTCCACGTGGGCACATATATACCTTTAAAATAAACTATTAAATAGTGTAGGGGGTAAAAGGTCCTCCATAAAGTTTGGTATCATAACAATAATTTCGGCCAAAGTTAGAGTATTTTTTTAGACCCTTTTCCCTATAAAGAAATAGTAAATCAGTAAAACAAAAAGGCAATGTTTATATAGTAATAACTATTTTGAAGCAAACATCATGACAATCTAAATCACATAGGTATCATTGATAAATAAAGTCATTCTTTTATCTTGGGCATAAAAAAAATAAATTGTGACAATTCTCTATTTTGAGAAGTTTAATAATGTTAGAAAAAGATATTCAGTAGCATATATCTACCTCACAAGAGAAATTGTTCACAAAATAAAATGAATTTAGACTACAATAAAAATTAAACTAATACAAACTTTAATTGGGTTATTACAAGTCATATAGACTTTCCTTCATTAGAAATACTTAAATATTAAGAAATAGTAAATCAGTAAAACAAAAGGGCAATGTATATATAGTAATACTTATTTTGAAGCAAATTTCCTTACAATCTAAATCACATAAGTAGCATTGATAAATAAAGTCATTCTTTTGTCTTGAGCATAAAAAAACAAATCGTGACAAGTCTCTAACTCTAAGAATTTTAATAATTTTTTAAAAAGATATTCAAAAGCATATATGTACATCGATACATATTGAAAGTTGATGATCATTTAGTAACTTATGATGTGAGATTTTAGAATTTTGAGAAAATCATATTAGTACTCAGGTGGTTAAGTATTAAGTCGATACATATTCTCGATTTGATTATTTCTTTGACCTGCTAATTAATTAGAACTAGAAGTAGGTTTTACCATTGTAATTTGACTGTCACTTACTAGACAAAAAAAATATTTATTATTGAGTTACAAAAAATAAATTAAAATATAAGATAAAAATAATATGCATCACATTAGTTCAGTCGAGAATTTTGAAGAGTGGTTTAGTGCCCCTTATTATTTCAAATTTTAATTTTAAATGGTACATTGAATCTCTAACTGATGAAAGAGAGATATTATAGTGTATAATATATATTCGAACATAATGTATAACATAATTCTTTCTTTAATATGCGCGGGTACGTATACTAGTGTACTTAATGCATCATTCATTCATTTGTCTAAATAAATAAGTTTGGCGAAAGAAAAGTCATATTATAGCAGCTTTATTTATTTTTATCATATAGAAATATAGAGTTATCGTGTTCAACTTTATATTTTATCTTAGCATTAAACTTTTTAAAATTAACTATATGTAAAGGACTTGAAATTTACATTATATCTTAATTTAGTCTGTTTTGTCTTGAAAGTTAATTAGAACAAAAATGAGTTCAATTTGATATTTGTCATGTATAAGTATAATTGCACTATTCAATTAAACGTGTCACTTGAAATAAATTAGTTTTAATCAAATTTAAATATATAACATGTCTTAAAATAAATAAATAAATATCCCTAAATAGGATCATAGTCCGGTGTTTTTTTATGGGAAAAACCTAATTCAAAAAGACAATTATATTTTCTACTAATCATTTTTTATAGTGTTTCTAACTTATTTGAAAATTCATTTTATTTTTTTGTTTTGTTTGTTAATAGGTAAAAAAAAAGTTATGGATCTAAGCAAAACAAATTCTTTCATCAGTTTCAAATTAATTTATAAAAGATTATTTTTCAAATTTTACTAATATACCGCGCGAAGCGCGATTATATTTACTAGTAGAACAATAAAAAGAAAACAACTTATTGTGGACCTTTATAGAGAGCAATTAAGTTCAGTCAGATTTCATTGCATTGACCACATTTAAGTATAGTCAGTATTCAGTTTTAGCATGTTATAAATTGGGCATTGCATTCAGTTAGCTTAGTATTCAGTTTCTATATCATGTTCAGATTACACTCTTGTTTTATTGCTTGTTCAGTTATATGTTATTTCAGCTTTACTCAATCTTGCATGCTCAGTACCTTTCAAGTATTGACGCATACTCTGCGCTACATCTTCTCGTGATGTAGGTTCAGGTCCCAGTAGTCAGATGACGCTTAGATTGGTTTCCGATCTTCAGTTTAGCAGCATTAGTGGTGAGTCCTCATTCTTCGAGGATTAGTGACATGTTTATCTTATCGATTTTAGTCTTTAGTTTCAGTTTGCTAGATCTAGTTGGGGTATCTCCCAACATTTCTAGTCAGTTTAAGAGGCTTATTTCAGACATAGTTAGATGCAACTTAGCATTTGGGTTTGATATTTCTCTTGTATTAAACTCTCATATTTCATATATATTCAGTTTTAGTATATGGGTATTCCCCATCTTTTCAGATTTACTTATGATTAGATTTCGCATCAGTCATTATTATTCTTAGTATGATTATGTCATGCCAGCAGGGTTAGCTTGGGGTCACTTATGATCCTAGGTCCCGTGTCTGCGTCCAGGGGGTAGCTCAGGATGTGACAAACTTGGTATCAGAGCACTAGGTTTAAGTGTCCTAGGATGTCTGAAAAGCCGCATTAGGTAGATTCCTTTTCATGGGTGTGTAGGGTGCAACACATCTAATGAGAGAGAGGCTACAAAGTGTTTTAGGAAAAATCTTCATTCTTTTGTTACTCTTATTGTGCGTAAGGTATAATCTAATTCCGTTCTAACTCGACGTTCTACGTTTCAGTTCATGCCTCCTCCTAGAGTTAACGCCAGGAATGTGAATGCCAGGAACACAAACGCAGCTCCTCCAGTCCCAGATCAGGAAGTTTCGTATGCAGAATTCCGAAACGCCATTCAGATGTTGGCTCAGAGTGTGGCCAACCAGAACAATCAGCGGGTTCCAGTTCAGGAAAATGTTAATGTTAGGTCAGCTGCAGCTAGAGTTCGGGAATTTGTTAGGATGAATTCGCCAGAGTTCTTAGGACCCCAGGTTTGTGAGGATCCCCAAAACTTCATTTATGAAGTCAAAAAAATCTTTGAAGTGATGTAAGTAACTGGTAATGAGCGGGTTGAGTTAGCATCGTACCAACTCAAGGACGTGGCTCATATCTGGTACACTTAGTGGAAAGAGAATAGGGGTACAGATCCAGCTCCTATTACTTGGGATTGCTTTAGTGAGACCTTTCTGGTTAGGTTTTTCCCAAGAGATCTAAGGGAGGCAAAAGCTCAGGAGTTTATGAACTTGAGGCAAGGTAACATGACAGTCCAAGAGTATGGGCTCAAGTTTACCCAACTCTCCAGGTATGCTTCTCACATGGTTTCTTATTCCAGGGCTCAAATGAATAAGTTTCTTTATGGAGTGTCGGACTTAGTGAAAACAGAGTGTAGGAATGATATGTTGCTGGAAAATATGAGTATCTCTAGGCTCATGAATCATGCTCACCAGGGTTTGAAGACTTGAAGATCCAAAGGGTTTAATCTTTAAGATTTGGGTTTGGGTCTCTTGGATTCTTCAATTTTGGCATGTATCAAGATTTAAATCTTCATACCCAGTTGAATGCAAGCTCAATTTGGTATAAATTTCTATCTCTTATACATGTGTGGCTAAAAATCCCAATTCTTGGTGTGTGATTTAGCGAATATGGGTTAAGATAATTGTTGGGTCTTGCTTGTTGATAGTTTAATAGTAGTTTAATTGTGATTTCGTTTAGTGGTTGTGGATGAATTTTATGAGGTTGTAGTTGCAAATATAATCTCATATATGTGTTTTTGGCTTGCGAGAGAGAGAGGTCGTAAAACTAAGACCACTAAATTGATGGCCAGTGGAGTGGGTCGACATGAGGTTTAGCTCGAGAGAGTAAACCCTAGTCCCATGTCCACACACTCAGCTCGAGAGAGTGAGTGGGTTAAGGAGGAGATTGTTCTTCAAGCGGCAAATGGGTGTCGGAGATGAAACCGCTTCAAACGGGGTAAGTTGCTTGAGAGAGAGCTTATCCCCCTTAAAGTCTAGCCTAGTCATAATTATTCTATGAATCTTCTATCGAAAGCATGTACCCAATAATCTAGCTTAACCCGTATTCCCGTCACATCCCAAGGTCCCCCTCTTATTACCTAGAAACCTTCATTTATTTTGTTGTTTTTACTTACTAGTGACAAAACCCTCTATTGTTAATTGACACCTTTGTGTTCCCCTTTAATTTACAATATTTTTAATCGTTAATGTCTTTAGCTACGACTAGTTAGAACTAAGTTTTATTTTTCTATTAATTCTCAAAACCACTCTCTTGGGAATGATCTCAACCCTTGGTTGGGTTACTAAACTATTGTACGATCGTAGACACTTGCATCGAAAGTTGTCTCTTGATTACGCAAACATCAAAATGGCGCCGCTACTGGGGAGTGGTGTTGTTTGAAATTTTTTAGCTTAATAAAATCTTTGTTCTTCTTAGTAGTAGTTCTACTAATTTTATTTTATTTTTAGTTTTGTTTACCGTTGTGTTGTTGTTTTTAGTAGGAATCCAGATTATGTCTGGTAGCAATGGTGAACAGATAGATCTCTCTCTATTAAAGATGGTGTCTCTTAGGGATAAAATCTTGAGTTTTACACAAGTCGAGGGAGAATCCATCCTTAAATTGTGGTTGAGATTTAAGGCACTCTTCATGAAATGCCCAGCTCATGGAATCTCAGAAAGCGTGCTGCTGGATTTCTTCTACAAAATTCTTGGCCCAGAGAATAAAAGAATGGCGGACCAAATAGTACCTGGGGTGCTCTCACGACTACCCTTTGCAGTAGCCACCCAACTCCTTGATCACATAGCAACGACTAACAAGGAGGCTGAGAAAGACCATACTTTGGCCACGTTGTTGACTCAATTAGATTTAGTGACCAAGAAGATTATGGAATTGGAAGCACCGGCTAAAAGAAAGGACAGGTATGTTCCATCTCAAGAGCGTATGAAACCCAATGGAAGTGAGGACGGACAAATAGATGATATACTCTCACTCATGCTCAGTAAAGTCGAAGGTCACGAGAAAATGTTAAATGAGATCAAGGAGAATGTTATACTGCTAAATGAGCTATTTGTCTCCCAATTCATATCAATCCAGCGATTGGAGACTCAATTGGTTCATGTGATGTCCAATCTCTTTCTCACAAATCAAAACTGAGAGGAGAAGTCGTGCCACGACTATAACTAAGGCGCTTCTTGGAAGGCAACCCAAGGTTTTAGTCGCTTTCAATTATTATTTAGAATAATGGTGTGTTGATTTCGTAGGTTAAAATGAGGGAAGTGTTGAAAAGTGCATATTGGCGAGCTACAGGTCCAATCAGCGAATCGCCAACAGGTTCGGTGACCCCGAGCCAAACCGCCGTTAGACTCAAGACCAATTTACATTGGAGTCTGTAAAACTCGGCGAGCACAGAAAATTATTGGCAAATCACCGACCATGTCGGCGATCCCGACGGAGACCACTGTTTGGATTTCCAAAATAACTTAAGGCTTTGAAAAATTCGGCGAAGCAAGTGGCTCCTTGGCGAAACGCCAAGTGGTTCGGCGATCCTGATTAATATCGCCGAATGGGAGAAAACTGGACGGCTCTGCATGCAAAAGGTTTAAAAGTTGAAGATTCATTCACTTTCCCCTCACGTTTTATCTGCCCAGACTCACACTTGCACTCTAGTTTGTATATTTCTTGCGTTTTTAGAGTATTATTAGTGTTGATTTGTTCTCGGGATTGGATTACATTGCCGCTTAGCATTTCAATCCTCTCCTTAGCGACACAAAAAGTTAGTTCTCTCTACCCCAAGTTTGATTTATCATAAACTATACTCATTTGCAATAGCTTGATCTGGTTGAAGTGTTCTACTCTTCCCTGAGAGGATTAGATTATTTACATGCATGATTTAATTTGATATCCTTGCTCGGGTAGTTGTGACTGTTGAATTCCCGTAATTGCATTCCTTAAACTAGTTTAAAATTCGAGGGGTTGTATTCGTATGTTATGGGTCCTAGTTGAATTTGTGCTTTTTGTGCTTAAATTACCTTTTCGGGGGTTGCGGGGATAATTTTGAGAAAGTGGGTCAGAAGTAGGCACGTTGGGTCATTCGGTGAGCTATGATGAGCTCGCCGAACTACTTCGCGGTTTGCCTAATTAACCTATCTCGCCATTATTGTCATGCTTATTTGTTGTGGAGTCTGTAACTTTCAGCGAGAAGAATGAGGTCGCCAAGAGAACTCAGTGACTCGTCGAAAGTCTCCTTGTTCGCCCTGTGTCTGCACCCCTAACTTCTTTTAAACTGTAAACTTCGGCGGATTGTTTGTGGCTCGCCGAAGGTATTCGGCGGCACGCCGAATGGACTATCTAGTCTTTCTACAGCTGAATATCTTTGTTTTGGTTGACAAATATGTTCTAACATTATCTTAAGACTTTGCAGACATGACCAGACCAAAAGTTGCAAGAAGAAACATGCCATCTAGACACATAAGAACACAAAAGTTCAGAAGAACTACAAGGAGCGAGAACAAGACAACCAATTTGAGGAGAAGGATGTCCATCGGCCCTAATGTCCCATCGTGGGCTCGAGGGTTCAGCAATGTGATACACGCCTTTATGGAAGCTCACGAGTTGGACAATATGATTAAGGCTAACATCGCTGCAGAAGCTGAAGCAGAGTGAAAAGAAAAAGAGAACCAGAAACAGAATGAAAACACTCCGGGCACTGATGCCTAGACAGATGGAGTGACTGCTTAGACAAGATCCCTTCTTTACCTCCCTCTATGTCTTTCTTTAATTGTCATTTTGGATATTTTGTCATGTGCATTTGAGGACAAATGCTTTTAATTGTGGTGGGGTGAGGCCCACCTTTGTGTGCTACCCATGTTCGTGTTTTGTTTATATTCGGGTTTCGCGCTTATGTTGTGAGATTACTACTTTATGTGGATGTTTGAGCTTGTATCTCTTTTTATTTTTAACTGAAAAATGATTTTGACCCTACCAAAAAAAATCGCAAATTTTCACCACCTCTTGTGATTGAAAGTGGCTGTTCTTAGGTAAATTTGAGTCTCGGTTTCGATCAATCCCGATGACTTAAATAATGCTTGCAATCGAAAGAACATGAATGTGCGGCTACGATGAGACCAATGAAGTTGCATAGACAATATGTGAACTCTTTGCATCTCGTTGTGATTAGCCATTTATCAAATCGATTCTCCTGTTATGACCGTTGCACACTAGCAAAAATGTGGAGTCTTGTTTGACTTAAGTGTCGATGCCTTGAGTGATAAGCTTACATAGAACCATGCATGACAACACCTAGAATTTTCCCTGTTGGTCCGATCGATTAAGTAAAGCTTTCTCTTGACATGAGCTTAGGAAATTTTGAAGAGTGTGAGCCAATTTGACATATACCTCTTTTGTGGCATACCTTGTGAGCATGTGTGAACCTCTGTTGAACACCCCTTGAGCCTTACCTTTCTTTGAAAGAAACTTGACTAAAACATGACCTTTCTTAATCCATTACCTATAATCCTCTTAAATTATGGTTAATTGAATAGCCAATTTAGGCCAAAAGCCTAAGTTGGGGGTGTGGTGAAAAAGAAAATGGAAAGTCAAGAAGTTCAAGGAAAGTCTCCTTTAACCCATGGTGTTGAGAAAAATGGAACCCTTCCAAAAAAAAAGTTGTGGAATAAAGTACCAAAGAAATAGGGTTCTGAACAATCCATAGGAAGTGAATAATGGGATGACTTAAGAGCACTAGCAAAAATGATGAAGGAAAAGGAAGGGGAGTGTTGTGAATACCACATCTCATGAGAATGAAAGCCACTGGGCCTAAATGACCATACCGTTGCACTCAGCCCTGTTACAAGCCTTGTTAAGACCTTTGTGATCTTGAGAAAGTCGAAACAAATGTTGATTGGAAAATATGGGCAAACCTATGGGTGAAAGTATGTATTGTGTTTATCTTTACGAGTATGAGCATTGTATCTGATTCCTGAACTTTAAATTGATTATACCTTTGCATGTAAAAATGGAATCATCATTTGTATGAGGGCATTCGAAGGCCTTTGTTGAGCTTGAACTTGCATTTGAAGCAAGTATTGCGGGCTTGAGAATCTTTGGTAATGGTGTGTCACAATTTGAATCTTCGAGTAAACAATTGATCCTTGCATGAGTAAATAGAGTCTTGTTATGCACATTCAAATCTGGTGTAGCACTGTTTAAGACATCCTTGTTGAACTGCTGAACTTGAGTTTTACTTGAGGACAAGCAAAAGTTTAAGTTGGGGGTGATGGCGGTGTTGATGAGTCCACAAATTGGACTCATTTAGGACTATATTTTAGTAGAAATTGTGTCCTCAAATGCTAATTTTATCTCAATATCTGATGA
Source organism: Solanum raphanifolium (assembly GCA_036250405.1). NCBI lineage: Eukaryota > Viridiplantae > Streptophyta > Magnoliopsida > Solanales > Solanaceae > Solanum > Solanum raphanifolium. The sequence goes on from JAJOOE010016243.1 coordinate 8,892, forward strand.
AAACCCTTAAGTTTCAGGTATTTGAAGTTTGAAGGAAAGCATGGACACTACGTCGCAAAAACAAACGAAAAGGCTGAAAAGAACGAAGAAATAAAGGCCTGAGGATCGCCGAGTCCACTTGGTGAGTCGCCGAAGGGTCCTACTTCACCTTTTGTTCCAGTGTGATGAGCCTTGAAGGAAAGGATCAAGTTGGCGGAAAAAGGGAGCAGTCAGTGAATCGCCGAGAAGCTCCGCGAAGCAGTACCATGTCGCCCAATGACCCAGAGCACGACGATGCTGAAGGCTGGTGCAAGACGAATACTAGTTAGAGTTGTAGTTTTAAGTGTTCAACAATTATTATAGTTTTCATATAGAATAGTACTTTTTGATATTTTTGCTCTAAGCTTGAGAGGGCTTTGAAGACTTGAAGATCCAAAGGGTTTCATCTTCAAGATTTGAGTTTGGGTCTCTTGGATTCTTCAATTTTGGATTGTATCAAGACTTAAATCTTCATACCCATTTGAATGCAAGCTCAATTTGGTATAAATTTATATCTCTTATACATGTGTGGCTAAAAACCCCAATTCTTGGGGTGTAATTTAGCGAATATGGGTTAAGATAAATGTTGGGTCTTGCTTGCTGATAATTTAATCGTAGTTTAATTGTGATGTCGTTTAGTGGTTGTGGATGAACTTAATGAGGTTGTAGTTGCAAATATAATGTCATATATGTGTTTTCAGTTTGCGAGAGAGAGAGAGGTCGTAAAACTAAGACCACTAAATTGATGGCCAGTGTGAGTGGGTCGACATGAGGTTCAGCTCGAGAGAGTGAACCCTAGTCCCATGTCCACACACTCAGCTTGAGAGAGTGAGTGGGTTAAGGGAGAGGTTGTTCTTCAAGCGGCAAGTGGGTGTCCGAGAGGAACTCGCTTGAAACGGGGTAAGTTGCTCAAGAGAGAGCTTATCCCCCTTAAAGTCTAGCCTAGTCATAATTATTCTATCAACCTTCTATCGAAAGCATGTACCCAATAATCTAGCTTTACTCGTATTCCCGTCACATCCCAAGGATCCCCTCTCATTACTTAGAAACCCTGGTTTATTTTGTTGTTTTTACATACTAGTGACAAAAACCCCTATTGTTAATTGACACTATTTAATTTACAATATTTTTAATCGTTAATGTCTTTAGCTACGACTAGTTAGAATTAAGTTTTATTTTTCTATTAATTCTCAAAACCACTCTCTTGGAAACGATCCCAACCCTTGGTTGGGTTACTAAACTATTGTACGATCGTAGATACTTGCATCGGAAGTTGTGTCTTGATTACACAAACATCAATAGGCCAAGGAGAATAAGAAAGCAAGGACAGGAAACTATGAATATTCTTAACAGAAATTGGGTGGTGGAAATTGCTCACAGTATCAGGAGAAGTCGTCTACTCCAGCACCTTCATCAGCAAGTGTTCCATCCTCCAAGTTTCGCAACGATAAAAAAGGTAGCGCATCAGGCTCTAAAACTCAGGGAAGTGTTTCAGGTACTAAAACCTACCCAACTTTTCCTAAGTGTGGTAAGAACCATCCGAGGTAATGCCTTGCAGGAAAAGAATAATGCTTTGGGTATGGTCAGTCTGGTCACAGGTTGAGGGATTGTACTTCTAAGTAGGGTCAGGGAGGCCATGCTAATAAAGCCCAGTCCACAACTTCAGCAGCACCAACAAGTTTCCCGACTCAGCAGGGTAACTCATCTAGTACAGGTGGTGGTCAATGCCAAAACAGGTTATCTGCTCTTCAGGCTCGCTAGGATTAGGAAGATTCTCTTGATGTAGTCGCTGGTACGTTATGAGTCTTTGACCTTGTTGTTTATGCATTGTTAGATCCAGGGGCTACTTTGTCTTTTGTAACTCCTTATATAGCGGTCAAATTCAGTATTAGTCTAGAAACTCTCGCAGAACCCTTCTTAGTCTCTACTCCAGTCGGTGACCCAGTTATAGCTAGACGGGTATACAGAAATTGCCCTATCACAGTCTCTCAGAAAGTCACCTCAGCAGATCTTGTAGAGTTAGAAATGGTAGACTTCGATATCATTCTAGGCATGGATTGGTTACATTCCTATTATGCCTCAGTCGATTGTAGGACTAGGATTGTTCATTTTCAGTTTCCAGACGAACCAATCTTAGAATGGAAGGGTAGTAGCTTAGCTCATATGGGCTGATTCATTTCTTACCTTAAGGCCAGAAAGATGATTTCTAAGGGGTATCTCTATCATCTAGTCCGAGTTAAGGATTCAAGCTATGAAACCTTGAGTCAGTTCCAATAGTTAATGAGTTCCCAGAAGTGTTTTCTGAAGATCTTCCCGGAGTTCCTCCCGAAAGGGAAATCGACTTTGGAATTGATCTCCTTCCATATACCCAGCCTATCTCTATTCCTACTTATAGAATGGCTCTAGCAGAGCTTAAGGAATTGAAAGAGAAGTTGAAAGACCTTCTAGATAAGGGATTCATCAGACCTAGTATTTCGCCATGGGGTGCACCAGTGTTATTCGTAAAAAGAAAGATGGTTCTCTCAGAATGTGCATTCACTATAGGCAGTTGAACAAGGTCACCATCAAGAATAAGTATCCCATTCCCAGGATTGATGACTTGTTTGACCAACTTCAAGGTGCTAGTCATTTCTTAAAGACAAACCTCAAATCAGGTTATCATCAGCTTAGAGTCAGAGATAGTGACATTCCAAAGACAGCCTTTAGAACTCGGTATGGTCATTATGAATTCGTAGTAATGTCATTTGGGCTAACCAATACTCCTGCAGCTTTCATGGATTTGATTAACAGAGTGTTCAAGCAGTATTTGGACTTGTTCGTTATCATCTTTATTGATAATATCCTCATTTATTCTAGGAATAAGGAAGAACATGTGAGTCATTTGAGGGTTGTTCTGCAAACTCTCAAGGACCGTCAGTTATTCTCTAAATTTAGCAAATGTGAGTTTTGGTTGCAGTCAGTTGCTTTCCTTGGGCATATAGTGTCGAGCGAAGGGATTCGAGTAGATTCCCAGAAAATAGACCCAGTTAAACAACGGCCCAGACCTACCTCTCCTACAGATATCAAAAGTTTTCTTGGTCTAGTGGGTTATTACAGAAGGTTCGTGGAAGGATTTTCATCCATAGCCTCTCCATTGACTAAGTTGACTCAGAAGAAGGTCAAGTATCAGTGGTCGGATGATTGTGAGAAAAGCTTTGCAGAATAAAAAACTAGGTTGACTACAACTCCTGTTTTGACTCTGCCAGAGGGGTCAAACGGTTATGTCATATATTGTGATGCTTCCAGAATCAGCCTAGGTTGTGTGTTGATGCAGCGAGGTAAGTTTATAGCTTATGCTTCTAGACAGCTTAAGATGCATGAGAAAAACTATCTGACTCATGACCTCGAGCTTGCAGCAGTGGTGTTTGCACTTAAGATTTGGAGATATTACTTGTATGGTGCTCATGTAGATGTGTTCACAGACCATAAGAGCCTTCAGTATGTGTTCACCAAGAAAGAGTTGAATCTTCGCCAGAGAAGATGGCTAGAGTTCCTCAAAGATTATGATATGAGTGTGCATTACCATCCTGGTAAGGATGATGTAGTAGCAGATGCTCTTAACAGACTATCTATGGGTAGTGTAGCACATGTTGAGGAAGAAAGAAAGGAGCTAGTAAATGATGTTCATAGACTTGCTTGCCTAGGAGTTCGTCTTATGAGCATATCAGATGGTGGTGTAACGGTTCAGAATGGGGTAGAATCTTCATTGGTGGTGGAGGTTAAGGAGAAGCAAGACAATGATCCGATATTGCTTGAAATAAAGAATGTAATCCATTAGCAAAGAGTGGAGGTTTTCTCCCAAGGGGGAGATGGTGTACTTCGCTATCAGGGTCGATTATGTGTTCCTAAGGTGGGTGAGTTGAGACAGTAGATTCTTGCAGAAGCCCATAACTCAAGATATTCTATTCATCCAGGCACCACTAACATGTACTGCGGTCTACATTTCAGTCTATTGGTGGAATGGTATGAAAAGAGATATAGCGGATTTTGTGGCTAAGTGCCCAAATTGCCAGCAGTTCAAGGTAGAACATCAGAAACCAGAAGGTATGACTCAAGAGATTGACATTCCTACTTGGAAGTGGGATGTGATCAACATGGACTTCATCACAGTTTTACCTCCTACTCGCAGACAACATGACTCCATTTGGGTGATAGTTGATGGAGTTACTAAGTCTTCACGCTTCTTAGCGGTCAAGACTACAGATTCGGCGGAGAACTACGCCAAGCTTTACATTAATGAGATTTTGAGGTTGCATGAGATTCCTTTGTCTATCATCTCAAATAGAGGTCCTCAGTTTACCTCTCATTTTTGGAAGTCATTTCAGAAAGGTCTTGGTACTCAAGTTAACTTTAGCACAACATTTCATCCGCAGACGGATGGGCAGGCAAAGCATACCATTCAGACCTTAGAGGAAATATTGAGAGCTTGTGTGATCGATTTCAAGGGTAGTTAGGATGATCACCTTCCTCTTATAGAGTTTGCCTACAATAATAGTTACCATTCCAGCATTCAGAATGCCCCTTATGAGGCATGTATGGGCGTAGATCTCATGTTAGCTGGTTTGAAGTAGGCAAAGCAGCCTTAATAGGACCAGATTCGGTTCATGAAGCTATGGAGAAAGTGCAACTCATTAGAGATAGACTTAAGACAGCCTAGAGCCGCCAGAAATCTTATGCAAATGTAAGGAGAAGGGAACTAGAGTTCCAAGTTGATGATTGGGTTTTCCTGAACGTGTCACCTATGAAAGGGGTGATGAGATTTGGCAAGAAAAGGAAGCTCAGTCCTAGATATGTAGGCCCTTGCAAGATCTTGAAAAGGATTGGTAAAGTGGCTTATGAGTTAGAGTTGTCAACAGAACTAGCAGCAGTGCAGCCGGTTTTTCACACTTCGCTATTGAAGAAGTGTGTGGGTGATCCAACGTCTATTGTACCTTTAGAAAGTGTGGTTGTGAAGGATAGTCTCACTTATAAAGAGATACCAGTTGAAATCCTTGATCGTCAGGTTCGAAGGTTGAGAAACAAAGAAGTCGCTTCAGTCAAGGTTTTATGGAGGACTCAGTCCGTAGAGGGGGTTACTTGGGAAGTAGAAGCAGCCATGAAGGCCAAGTATCCTCACCTTTTTCCTTCCGATCCCACTCCAGCTTAAGGTAATAGTTCCTCTTCAATTTTTCAGTCATTCATGCATAAATTCAGTCTTAGTATCATGTTCCTTCAGTTTGTACTTACATTTTCAGCGTATTTGCATGTTCTTGGAACTTAGTTCAGTCAGAAATCAGTTCTCAGTGTTTAGTGGTAGGGATTGCAGCCCTCTCCCTCCATTTCAACTAGTTAGTCTTCATTCGAGGACAAATGTTTCCAAGGGGGAGATAATGTAACACCCTGTATCCGAAAACATACCAGATTTCAGCTTACAGATGTTGCAACTGGCATCCACGGACCGTAGGAGGACCCACGGTCCGTCCTACAGGTTCGTGGTTTGCACCTGCGACCCACTTCCCAGAACTCAGCCTGAAATTCGGCTAAGTATTGACCCAAGGCCGAACCTACAGTCCGTAGGTCAGGTCACGGACCGTGGATCAATGCCCACGAACCCCAGAGAAAAAAATTCATCTAAGGGTCGACCCATGGCCAGACCCACAGACCGTAGGTCAGACCATGGACTGTGGTCCGCGTCCATGGATTAGACCCCCAAGAACCAGCCTTCAGTCACGAACGACGATTGACCAGCACGGGCCGTCAGTCGATTTCATTGCATTGACCACATTTCAGTATAGTCAATATTCAGTCTTAGCATGTTATAAATTGGTCATTGCATTCAGTTAGCTCAGTATTCAGTATTTATATCATGTTCAGATTACACTCTTTCTTTATTGCTTGTTCAGTTATATGTTATTTCAGCTTTACTCTATCCTGGATGCTCAGTACCTTTCAAGTATTGACGCATACTCTGTGCTACATCTTCTCGTGATGTAGGTTCAGGTTCCCAATAATCAGATCACGCTTAGATCGGTTCCCGATCATCAGTTCAGCAGCATCAGTGGTGATTCCTTATTCTTCGAAGACTAGTGACATGTTTATCTTATCGCTTTTAGTCTTTACTTTCAGTTTGCTAGATCTAGTTGGGGGCATGTCCCAACATTTCTGGTTAGTTTTAGAGGCTTATTTCAGACATAGTTAGATGTAGCATAGCATTTGGGTTTGATATTTCTCTTGTATTAAACTCTCAGATTTCATATATTCAGTTTTTAGTATATGGGTATTCACCATCTTTTCAAATTTACTTAAGATTAGCTTCCGCATCAGTTATTATTATTCTTAGTATGCTCATGTCATGCCAGCAGGGTTAGCTTGGGGTCACTTGTGATCCTAGGTCTCATGTCCGCATCCAGGGGTAGCTCAGGGAGTGACAGTCAAGATCAACAAACCTAGGATCTCATACCAACTTTGTCGCGACCCAGATCATCGTGATTCACACCCACACTAACCCTCCGGTGGGAGAACCATTCATACTAATTAGCTAGCCGAGAACTACACAACTTAATCAAAACTAAGGCACTTAAAGTTACGGAAGCAGGTTTAAATGCTAAGGAAAAGAAATAGAGTTCCCATAAACTCCAACAAAAGTCTAACAAAACAAATGCGAAAATAACGCCTAGAACCTGAAAGTCAATGTACCAAAACTCTAACAAGAACCCTAAGTCTAAAAATGAAGGGTACAACCCCAAACTTAAACATAAGAAATCTAAAGAATTAGTCTAAGTCTGAAATGTGGACATAAACAGAAAGAGAACTCATGGCAGCCCGGAAGACCTGACTCACCCTTGAATTCGATTGATCACTGATCTTCAATGCGAGCTCTGTCAATAGCCGCCTGAAGATGCCCTGTACTCAATAAAGAAAGAGCAAGTGCAGTATCAGTACAGAACCACAGTGTATTGGTAGGATCACGCGACTATCCCACTAAGTGCAACATACATAAGCCATTACAACATAATAATAACATGCATCCACCGAACAGATACAATATCCACATCATTTACGAACAAAAGGTGCATTTCACAATTTCAAGATATACAATTATATCAAATCAATGGTCCTTTCATAGAACCCAAACTGTTAGTGTACCGGTACATGGTACCCGATCCGATGTTCATGCTGAAACGTGGCAACCGATCCCATTTTTATGCCGAAACGTGGCAACCGATCCTAGTTAGTGTGTCGGAACGCAACACCCGATCCATTCAACAAGCCACAATCACAATCACAAATATATTCTCAAAATCACACAATCAAGTCATGATTCATGGCATTCATCATTCATCTATCCTCATTTACAATTAGTGTGATCAATAATGCAATATTCACATACATACATGTATTATAATGAAGAAAGAACAAACATACTCATCACAACATGAAATCACAACCATCACCTACCTCGAACAAAGCTTGAATTCCCTAAGAAACTTGATTCCTCCCTTTTCGAATTCGTTCCGCTTGTTCTTGGTCTACAAATAATTAATATAACACGAGAATCAATAAACGATGTCTAATTACCCAAATTACAAGCAACTCTATCAACCCTAGTTTAAACTCATGATCTCAATATCCAAATTAGGGTCTTTCCCACCATCCAAATAGTTTCAAAACCTTTCCCCAACAGTAATTACCCACGAAACTAAGTTCTACGGATCGAAAAACAAATTTGGGGAGTGAAAACCTTACCTTTAGCCTCAAGAATGGTGGAAAATTGTTAAGAAAACACCTGGGGTCGTTCATTAGCTCTCAAAGTCGAAAAGTGCAAAATAAAACATATCTGGGTTTTATTTCCGACTTAACTTTCGACTGACCTGCTAGGGCAGCCCCCATCCCACCACAGCGGCCCTGCCATGGCGGAAATAACATGCCACAGTGGCTTGCACGGAACCAGTGAGTCGATTTTAAGAGTTTCAAACCCCCATATCACAACACACCTTCGTCCCATGACACTCAGAAAGTACCCGTTCACGCTAAGATCAATTTCGAGTGTTCTACTCACCCGAATTCGATTTCATAGAGTCGTATGGGTTCCTTAACGTCTTAGCTATCTATTCATGTGATCAAATTTCATAATTGGATCTCTCAATTGTTACCAGATTTCCCTAGACCTTACTGACTCTAATTTCATCCAAATCTGGACTAGGTTAGGAAATTTCAAGTTACTACGAAAACATTTTCTAGCCCAAAAAATTTTCCCATTAAATTTTCTATAACGACGGTAATTTATAGTTACAATAGATACCAATTTACTCATCACTCGTCCCCGAGTGACAAACTTAGGAAAATAGGGTAGAGAAATAATAAAGTAGTACCTGAATCGACGAACAATTGGGGATACTTGTCTCGCATGTCCTTCTCGGTTTCCCAATTAGATTCCTCAACTGGACGATGCTATCATTGAACTTTCATGGACTTAATCTCCTTGGTCCTCAGATTCCGGACATCAAGAATAGAAATCGGTTCCTTCTCATACTGAAGGTCTTTGTCTAACACAATTGAGTCCCATTTTATTATGTAATCCCCGTCACCATGATATCTCCTCAACATGGATACATAAAATATCGGATGAACTCCACATAGATTAGGGGGTAAAGGCAATCTATAAGCCACTGGTCGTACACATTCAAGAACCTCAAAGTGACTAATGTATCGCAAGCTTAGCTTACCCTTCTTGCCAAATCTCATCACCCTTTCATGGGTGATACCTTAAGAAGAACATTCTCACCGGTCTGAAATTTTATGTCTCTTACCTTATGGTCCGAATACTTCTTCAATCTACTCTGAGCTTCTAAAAGCTTAGATTGAATACTCCTCACTAAATCAACCCCCAAGGGTTTCACATCTCCAGCCTCGAACCATCATATGGGTGATCTACATCTCCTCTCATAAAGTGCTTCAAATGATGTCATATCAATGCTGGAGTGGTAAATATTATTATAAGAGAATTCGCATAAAGGTAAGAACTTATCCCAACGACCCCCAAAGTCAATAACACACGCCCTCAACATGTCTTCTAACACTTTAATAGTCCTCTCTGATTGCCCGTCCGTTTGTGGATGGAAAGTTGTACTAAAAGTGAGTTTTGTGCCCAATTCATCATGTAACTTCCTCCAAAACTTGGAGGTAAACTGTGTACCGCGGTCTGAGATGATAGAGAGGGGCACCCCATACAACCTCGCTATCTCTTTCACATACACCTTAGCCAATTGTTCAGCATTATAATCTATTCTTACCAGGATAAAATAGGCTAACTTAGTCAATCTGTCAACCACTACCCAAATAGAATCAAACTTCCCCAAAGTCTTGGGAAGACTAACCAAGAAATCCATGACTATCCTTTCCCACTTCCATTTCGGAATTGACATTCTCTGAAGTAAACCTGCAGGCCTTTGATGCTCATATTTTACTTGTTGGCAATTTTGACACCTAGCCACAAACTCCGCTATATCTTTATTCATGCCAGGCCACTAATAAAGTTGCTTCAAATCTCAGTACATCTTGGTCACACCCGGATGAATGAAATATCGTGAACCATGGAATTTTGTCAACAATTTCTGAACCAAGTCATCAACTCGAGGAACACAAATCCTTTCTTTAAAACTGAGCACACCTTCCGCATCAAGAGTGGTCTCTTGTGCCTTACCAATCACGGTCTTCTTGCTAAGCTCATTCAAATTTTCATCCTTAAATTGTTTGGCCTTGATCTCCTCAATGAATGTGGCCTTCACCTCAATGCTAGCTAACACCCTACCTTTTTCTGAGATGCCCAACTACATGAATTTAGACTCCAAGGTCTGGATTTCCTTAGCCAAAGGTCGCTTAGTTGCACTCAAGCAAGCCAAACTATATATACTCAGCATTTTTCGACTTAGTGCGCCTGTCACTACATTAGCCTTACCTGGATGTTATTGGATGGTCACATGATAATCCTTGAGTAACTCCATCCACCTTCGCTGTCTCAAATTCAGATCCTTTTAGGTGAAAACATGTTGCAAGCTACGATGATCAGTAAACACTTCACACTTGACACCATAGAGGTAATGCTACCAGATCTTAAGAGAAAACACTACCGCTGCCAACTCCAAATCATGTGTTGGATAATTCCTCTCATGCACCTTCAACTTAGTGTGTCTGCCACTACATTAGCCTTACCCGAATGATATTGGATAGTCACATCATAATCCTTGAGTAACTCCATCCAACTTCGTTGTCTCAAATTCAAATCCTTTTAGGTTAAAACATGATGCAAGCTACGATGATCAGTAAACACTTGACACCATAGAGGTAATGCCGCCAGATCTTAAGAGCAAACACTACTGCTGCCAACTCCAAATCATGTGTTGGATAATTCCTCTCATGCACCTTCAACTGTCGTGATGCATAAGCTATAACATTCTTATCCTGTATTAACACAGCACCCAAATCCAAATGTGAAGCATTACAATACATAATAAAATCTTTACCTTCCACCGGTAGTGCTAGGATAGGTGTTGTGGTCAAGGGAGTCTTGAGTTTTTGAAAGCTCCCCTCACATTTTTCAGTCCATTCAAATAGTATCTCCTTTTTGGTAAAATTTGTCAAGTGAGTGGCAATAGAAACAAAGTTGCGTTCTTCACAAATCGACGATAGTAGCTAGAAAGCCCCACCAAGCTCCTAACTTCTGTTACGGAGCTAGGCCGAACCCAATTCTTAACCGCCTCAATCTTTTGGGGATCTACCATTACCCCTTCTTTTGAAACTACATGCCCCAAAAATGCAACCAAACTCAACCAAAATTCACACTTAGAAAATTTCGCACACAACCTTTGTTTCCCAAGAACACCCAAAACAATATGGAGATGGTCGGCATGCTCTTCCTCACTTTTCGAATACACTAAAATATCATCAATAAAGACTATAACAAAAGAAACAAGAAATGGTTTGAACACACCATTCATCAGACTCATGAAAGCTGCAGGCGCATTTGTCAACCCAAACGACATAACTAGAAATTTGTAGTGCCCATAACGGGTTCTAAACGTCGTCTTGGGACATCCTCAGGCCTAATTTTCAACTGATGGTAACAAGACCTTAGATCAATTTTAGAGAAAACTGATGCACCTTGCAATTGGTCAAAAAGATCATCTAGTCGAGGCAATGTGTCCTTGTTTCGAATGGTGACCCTATTCAATTGCTGGTAATCTATACACATCTTCATACTACCATTTTTTTTCTTAACAAACAATACAGGAGCACCCCACGGGGAAGCACTAGGACGAATGAATACTTTATCAAGAAGTTCTTGGATTTGAGCCTTAAGCTCTCTTAATTCTACTGGAGCCATGCGATATAGAGGGATAGAAATGGGGCGGGTACCAGGTCCCAATCAACGCAGAAATCTATATCTCTATCCGGAGGCATACCAGGCAAATCCATAGGAAACACTTCTCTAAATTCTGACACCACAGGAATAGACTCAATAGATGGAAACTCAACCTCAACATCCCGAATATGAGCCAAATAAGCCAAACAACCCTGCCCTACCAGTTTTCTAGCCCGAATAGAGGATATGATCTTAGCTTGCTTAGGCTTGTACAGCCCTTCCCACTCTAATTTTTCCCTTCCCGAAATTTCTAGAGTCACAGACTTAGTATTACAATTAAACACAACATAATAGGGGGACAACTAAGTCATGCCTAAGATTATATCAAAGTCAGTCATATCCAAAATTACCAAATTAGCCTAAGTATGAAACCCATAAACAAAAGAGGGCAAGCACGATAAACATGGGTGACTATGACATACTCTCCAACTAGGGTAGAAACATGGATGGGGGCATCCAGTATATCACAAATCATAGCAAATTTTGAGGCAAATCACACGGACAAATAAGAATAAGTAGAACCCGGATCAAATAACACATTAGCCATCTGGTCACAGACAAGAATAGTACATGTGATCACTGCGTCAGAAGCCTCCGCCTCGATCTTACCTGGAAAGGCATAACACTAAGCCCTATCATCATGACGGGCAACTTCCCTTCCTAGTTGCACTGTACCTCTGCCTGCCTTACCATTTCCCCTACCTCCACGGCCTCGCTGATTTCCTCCTCGCCCACCTTGTGGACGTCCTCGACCATTATTACCATTTCCCACAGGTACCACTGCCTTAGTCTGCTGCTGCGCGAAATTCATCATGCACGGGTGGGGACAATCTCTCCTCATACTCCCAGGTTCTCCGTAGTTATAGCAAGTACGATCAAAAGATGGAATGCTGCCCGCCAAAGGTGCGGTTCCCTGGATATCCTGAATCAAATTCTGAGGTGGAGTTCTAGAGTAATTACCTGTAGAAACGGGCATAGCAGACTGAATTGGCCAGGCTGCAAGTGTTGGTCTTCCTGAACCTCTGGAGTAAGAACCCTAAATGTTGCCTAAATTCTTGGCTTTCTTTGCCAACGCCTTATCCTGATCGTCTCGCATCAGCCCCTCCACTTTCATCACAAAATCAATTACCTCATTGAAGCTTTTTCCTGCAGAAGTCATATGAACGGAAAATACCTACTACTTAGAATTTATCCCCTTAATAAATAAACATATCCTTTCTTCCTCAGTAGTCACCAATTGCATAGCATATCTAAGCAAAGCATGGAACTTGGCCTCTTAAGAAGCCACATACATACCACCTTGCTCTAAGGCCATGAACTCATCCTTCTTACGATCTCTCAAAGTTTGAGGCACATACTTCTCCAAGAACAGAGCATGAAATTGGGTCCAAGTGAGTGGGGGTAAAACTGAAGATCTGCATTCCACATAAGCTCCCCACCACTGCTTAGCCTCACCTTGAAGCTGAAAAGTCACACACTCAACTCCATGTTGATGGACAATTCCTAACTTATGAATTCTCTCATAGCAATCTAGGATGAACTCATAGGCAACCTCACTCTCAGAACCATGGAACACAGGTGGTTTCAACTTCAAGAACTTAGTCAACATCTCATACTTATTACCAGTCATAACAGGACCCAACAAAGGACGTAAGAAAACGTCATTACTCTAATTCCACCCACCTTGGGGGATGGTGATAGCTATAGGGGGATTGGTGGGAGCTTGATTTGCTTGAATAGAGGGAAGCACTCCAGACCAACCAATTCTTTCAAGAACGACATAATTTGTTGAGCTAACACTGGGTCTAAAGAAGGAATACCTGTAGTCTCAGCCTACACCTCTTATTCTTGACCAACATTCTCCTCGTTCTCAACCTCTATATTCTCCTCTACCTCTTCATGATGCGCATGAGGGGACTAATTTCTGGGAGCATTTTCAATCGGTGCTCCATCCCTAGTGGGCGCCACCCTTCCTCGGTCTCTACCTCTAGCTCTTCCTCTACCCTTGCCTCGATCGCGACCCCTCATTGCAGATTCCTCAGTTGGGGCATTGACGGGAGCTACGGGTCTGACGTCGTTGAACCTAGTGTTAACCATGTGCGGACAGAAGAGTGAAGGAGGCTAGATAACAATTCATATCGCCAGATACCAATTGGAATCAAGTCATAGCACGAAAAGAGACTAGAGAAAGTAGAGAGATTTCCTAAAGTCCTATAGCCTCTCAAAGAAAAGTACAAATGTCTCCGTACCGTTTCGCAAGACTCTACTAGACTCATTTTGGTACATCGAGATCAATGAGCCTAGGCTCTATTACTAACTTTCTCACGACCCATACTATCGTGATTGACACCCACACTAACCCTCCAGTATGAGAACCATTCATACTAATTAGCTAATCGAGAACTACACAACTTAATCAAAACTAAGGCATTTAAAGTTACGGAAGCAGGTTTAAATGCTAAGGAAAAGAAATAGCGTTCCCATAAATTCCAATAAAAGTCTAACAAAATAAATGCGAAAATAACACCAAGAACCTGAAAGTCAATGTACCAAAACTCTAACAAGAACCCTAAGTCTAAACAAGAAGGGTACAACCCCAAACTTAAACATAAGAAATCTAAAGGACTAGTCTAAGTCCGAAATATGGACATAAACAGAAAGAGAACTCATGGCAGCCCAGAAGAACTGGCTCACCCTTGAATTCGATTGATCACTTATATTCTAAGCGAGGTCTGTCAATAGCCGCCTGAAGATGCCCTGTACTCAACAAAAAGGAGCAAGTGTAGTATCAGTACACAACCACAGTGTACTGGTAGGATCACGCGACTATCACACTAAGTGCAACATACATAAGCCATTACAACATAATGATAACATGCATACACCGAACATATACAATATCCATATTATTTACGAACAAAAGGAGCATTCCACAATTTCAAGATATACTGTTATGTCAAGTCAATGGTCCTCTGATGGAACCCAAACCCAAATTGTTAGTGTACCGGTACGTGGTACCCGATCCCATGGTTATGCCGGAACGTGGCAACCGATCCTAGTTAGTGTGTCGAAATGCAACACCTGATCCATTCAACAAGACACAATCACAATTACAAGTATATTCTCACAATCATACAATCAAGTCATGATTCATGGCATTCATCATTCATCTATCCTCATTTACAATTAGTGTGATCAATAATGTAACATTCGCATACATACATGTATTATAATGAAGCAAGAACAAACATACATCACACAACATGAAATCACAACCATCACCTACCTCGAACAAAACTTAAATTCCCTAAGAAACTTGATTCCTCCCTTTCTGGATTCGTTTCACTTGTTCTTGGTCTACAATCAATTAATATAACACATAAATCAATAAACGATGTCTAATTACCTGGATTACAATCAACTCTATCAACCCTAGTTTAAACCCATGGTCCCAATATCCAAATTAGGGTCTTTCCCACCATCCAAACAGTTCCAAAATCCTTCCCCAATAGTAATTACCCACGAAACTAAGTTCTACGGATCGAAAAATGGATTCGAGGAGTGAAAACCTTACCTTTAGCCTCAAGAATGGTGGAAAACTGTCAAGAAAACACATAGGGTCGTTCCTTAGCTCTCAAAGTCGAAAAGTACCGAATAAAATACTTTTGGGGTTTATTTTCGACATAACTCGCGACTGGCCCGCTAAGGCGATTCCCATCCCGCCACAACGGCCCCGCCCTGGCAGAAATAATCCTGTCACAGTGGCTTGCACGGAATCATTGAGTTGATTTAAGAGTTTCAAACCACCATTTCACAATACACATTCGTCCCATGACACTCAGAAAGTACCTATTCACGCTAAGATCAGTTTCGGAAGTTCTACTCACCCGAATTCAATTCCGTAAAATCGTAGGGGTTTCTTAACGTCTTAGCTATCTATATATGTGATAAAATTCATAATTGGATCTCTCAATTGTTACCAGATTTCCCTAGACTTTACTGACTCCGATTTCGTCCAAATCTGGACTAGGTTGGGAAATTCCAAGTTACTACGAAAAAGTTTTCCCTTGGCTTTTCTATAACGACGGGAACCGGTCGTTATAGTTTTTATTTGATATTATTTACTATTTGTGTAAATAAAATATTGTGTTGTGTTATATATGTTATTTTTTTTATTTTTTTTTAATTCTTGGTATATTAACTTATATATGGCTATTATCTTTTTCTTTTGTTGGCAGAAAAATGTATTCATTATTTTGAAATATGCATGCATTTCAAATTAATAAATAAATAAATAGCAAAAATATGATTAGATACCATTGAAATATATGTGATATGACAATACTTAAATTTCTTTCTACATCTACTTTTAAATTTATAACAATGTCAAGTAATTTTATTTTTCTCCACTTAAAAGAAATAGTTTTTAATATATATAAAATAGTGATTTTTAATGTAAAAAATAAATTCCTGAATGATAGTTCAAGTAATGTTTCTATTTTAAAAACTAAAATTTGCATATTCTCCCTACAAATATTCATTATTTTGAAATATGCATGTAGATCAAATTAATAAATAAATAACAAAAAGATGATTAGATACCATTGAAATATATGTGATATGACAATACTTAAATTTCTTTCTGCTTCTACTTTCAAATTTATAACAATGTCAAGTAATTTTATTTTTCTCCACAACATTCTGTATAGTGAAAAGATAATCTGCAACTATTCTTATTAATCTTAACATCAAAAAAATGTATACTTAAGTTTTTTATATTGTTAATAATTTTGAAATTAAAATATTTTGATCTCAATTTGTGATATAGTTATTATAATAATTATATATGTAACAATACTGTGCGAAAATCATTTTCCGGTTGATAATATTCAAAAGTTATGCACATAAAATTAAACAAAATATTATTATAATTAGTAATGATGATTTCAAAAAAAATTTAAATGATTATTCCCTTTTAAGTGGCAGTCTAGTATCAAGGCACTTGATAGTTTTATAACAAAGTATAAATAGATAAAAACCTTATAAACAACAAAATTAACTATTTGATTAGATAGTGAATTAAAAAATGTCATGAAAAAAATAAATAAATAATCAAAACAATTACGAAAAAGGAAGAAAAAGAAAACTGTAATAAAGGAATAGTTAAAAATATGTAGGTAAAATATTTTTTTTAAAATAAGTTAAAGATTAAAAAAAACTAACCTAAATCATCCCTAAAATTCCTTACTCACTTACCTAACTACCCTAATCTCTTAAAACTATATAT
>JAJOOE010016244.1:0-22732 GCA_036250405.1 Solanum raphanifolium
TTTCATAGTTGTTAAACAAGGTTCTTTAATCCATGTTTATGAGTTTGAATTAATCGTATGATTCAAAACATGACAAATGGATAAAAGTTTAAGTTAGGTTTATTCTTGAGATTTTTTTTAGAAATATCAAAAGATTTTATCCAAGTTTCAAACAAGATTTTTACAAGTAACCCCCTTTTACAAAATTAGCCAAATTTTTAAATCCGTCGGTGAGCCGCGTGTTAGCGGATTTTCTAAGATGCCTAAACCCTTCCTTAGAGAATTATTTGAACCCTTACCCAACTCTGGTTTATTAATGGTTTTATTTAAAATGTTTTTCTTTCAAAAAATTCCCTTTTTAAATGGTTTTCTTAATTTTTCCCAAAAATTAAGTGGCGACTTTCAAATTATATTTTTTTCCAAAACTCAACAAAATTACCAAAAATTGCGAAATTGGTTCCGAAACCTTAGTTTTCGAGATCGGGTCGTAACACAAGTCTCCTTAAACCGGTCAATCCGTGTGTGCCATGTAGGCGAGCATATGGATTGTGCTTCTTTAGCTCAAATCTTGACCCTACGATTAAATCTAACGGTCCTAGTAAATTAAGCTTTTACCATTATTATTATTATTATTATTATTATTATTATTATTATATATATATATATATATATATAACTTTTTCTTTTAATTTCTGATTGATCTTAACCGTCCGATCTAATGATCGAACGACCCGAATTAAATAGGACATTTTCATCTTTTGCCAAAATTGTACAACCCCTATGCCACCTCTTTTTCTGAAATCACGCTCTTCCTCTTCTTTTTCCAGAAAGAAGACGTCTCCCCCGTACTCTTTCTCCTTCCCCATAATTTTTTCCTTTCCCAGACGCGTTTTTCTCCTTCCCCATGGCCGCTCCTCACCTCTCCCATCGCCTCAGTCAGAAAACGGCTATGGACTGCTGGAAAATGTTAATTTCCGATGGTTCCTTGCTCTAAGCCCCATCAGTCACTCAACCCCTTTCAAACCCATCTGAAAAAGGCGACTCTTGGAAGAAACTTTCTTCCCCTTCATCATTATTCCTTCAGATTTGGCTTCCCTAGAATTCAAAAATTTGAATTCTTGAGGCCAAATGGAGTTTACGATTTGTCTATAAAAGGAGCCATTTGGTTCCATTCGAGGTAGGGGAAAAAACGAGGGAGAGGGGAGGGAAAAAACGAGCAAGGAATCGAGAAAACGGAGAGGAACAACATCAGGGAACGAACGGAAAAAGAGAGATAGAACACACTTCAAGCATTAGATTTAAGAAAATTTCTATCTTCTTTCATCTTTCAATTTTCGGTCTTGAATTCGAGTTTGAGAAAGTTGGAAGTTAGAATCTTGACGTCGAAGTTCTAGTTTGCTGCTCTACATAAGGTCAGTAATCACCATCTCCTTATGTTTTGGTTTTTTGGTTTCTAAAAAATATTATTCTTGTGTCGTTATCTTTGATTATGCCATTTGGATTCAATTAGCTACTCTAAATAGGCTCATAAAAACGATTAATAGAAATCAATGGAAATTAAAAGAACTGTTGATTAATGTATCTTATATGTGTTCGTTGAAATGCCTTTTACTGTATGTATCCCCTCTTAGATGTCTTTTGTGCAAGAAAACTAATTCTGGACAGTAAGAATGATGTCCGTCACCATTTTTGTGATCTATATAATTAAAATTGGCGCTGCATCTCCTTGTTGTTAATTGCTATTTTTATCTGTTAAGATCCAAAACTATATAGTCAAAACAGTCATAATCTTTTCATCCTTACGCTGTCATTTTGTTTCCAACTAATTTTAATCAAATAGGCATTTTGTTATATAAAATTAATTACTGTTGCATCTCACTTAAGTTTTGTGTGAATATGAGTAGTAGAATATATTAGTAGTGGCGTGTAATTCCCTTTTGTTAATTAAGAAAATGTGTTGTTGGCTGTATGTTTATGTGAAAAAATGTATTTTTGTGTCTAAAGCAATGTCATCAACTTTAGATCTGCCTCGCTTTGAATGTACATTAAATCCAGATTGTCTCCTTTGTGTACGGGTCAAGAACCATGTTTCCTGTATCCTTCCTACTATAGCTCAAACTTACCATTTCTTTAGTATGTAAAAGGGGTAAGAACCAACCCACTGTTAACTTTAAGGGGACATCAATTGATTTCTTAAAAAGAAAACACGCTTCATAAAAACTCGAATAAATCATCAGCTTGATGTTACATTTCTATTGATAGACGATATATTTTACGAAGTGACTTTTCTTTTTTATTTTCTTGGTGAATGATGTTTAGTGAAGTTTTAGAACATGTAGTACTCAACTAATGTGTTAGAATAGTGACCTTGAATTATCAAAATCTAGTTGATTGTTATGATTATTGTTGGCATTATATTTTTCTTTTCTCAAATATATGGGTATCTATGCCTCAAGAAAGATAGATAGGGAACAAGCCTCTTGTATGCCCTTTTCAAATCGTGACTTTTGTTACACTTTCCAATATAATATATGTTATGTAAAGTTATGTTAAGTGCTGCTTTGTTTTGAATTTGTTATTGTTATTTGAATAGTTCCTAGTCTCTTTTCCTCTTCTTATGTTTCATGTACAACCGGAGAGCTGGAGTTTCTACTTTGGAACTCGTTTTGGCCTAAAATATTAGGCCAACATCAATTAGGATCACCGCAATGCTTGGAGTCCCATAAATAGGAGTCTAATGTTCCTCAGCCTTTCTTTTGTTGCCTTATGTTTTTTTTTTTTTTGATATGTTGGCTAACTTTTACCGTTAAGTTTCATCGTCCTACTTACATTGTTTTTGATATGTTGGCTAACCTTTATTCTTAAGTTTTGATACATTGCTTGTCTTCTTTTTATTTTTGAAGATTATTCATGTGAGCCAATATTTGTTTGCTTGTGAATTTAGTTGAAACATTTTTTTTAAAGAAATGGATTAGCATTTTTACCTATAATACTCTTTTACGTTTTTTTTAAGTTGAAGAGAAGGGGTTTATAGTTTAAGAATTTTCCAAATGAAGTTTCAAAGGTTAAAATAATGCTAGTGTTTCAAAATTGGGGAAAGAAGTATATATCGACTTAGGTCTTTATCTTAAGGAATAGGAAAACTTATCATTTAAAATTCTTAATTAAAGTTTTAAAAGGGTGAAATGATATTCATTTAGGTATTTAGGTAGGAAAAAATAAAACTCATGGATTGGCACTCCCAAATAAATTTGAGATTAGTTTAGAGGCAAAAATAATTATCCTTTAGAAATATATTAGGCTCAAAGAATTACCCTCTAGAAATATATTTTGGGAAGTAGGCTTATATATTTAACAAAAAAAATAAGTGTAACTATAGAATAAGTCTCGATAGTTAGGCCTATTTTTTAGATCAACCCCTTTATGAAGAAATTACATTTACTATTATTACTATCTCTATTTTTAAATCACATGTAGTTAAAAAATATTTTTTATATTTTAACATACTATTTCAAGATTTTAAATGTGCCAACAGGTTCAAAATACAAAGTATATACATATGCATGTCATGCACATAAAGGTATAAATTCTATATTATTTTTTTCTCACATAACCTATTACTTTTATCTACTATCCTTTTTTTACAAGTGTTATTTATTTTTATTTTTTATAAGTTATAAATCCCTACACTTAAATATACATATTATTTTACTACATCTAATCTATCGTCAATTTGCCCCTACATGTAAATAAAATAATAAACGTTTTTTTTATAAAAAAAAAAAACATACATGAGTATACTATACTTTGCAACAAATACATTTAAGATCGCAAACTTCATATAGTATTTTGACATTTAGTATTATTACTATTTGTTTGGAAACTCCATTTTATGTATTTTTATTCAACATTATACATCATACATATTACTACATATTCACACATACTACCATTCTATCTTATTTTACTTAAACTTTAATTTTATATATAAATAAAAATGACAAATCTTTATATCCCTTAAACTCAACATTTATTTTGGATACATTTATATAAGACACATACATATTTTCTTAACAAATAAAATTGTCATACATGTTTAGTACATTTATTTATTTATTTTTTACCGTATGATAAACATACTAATATTAATTTAATAGACATATAGTTGTTATACCTTGTATTATTTTTACTCTTTTCTTAAACTAATAAAATTTACTTATCATTAATTTTAAAGCAAATAAATAAACAAGTTTTCTCCTAATTATATTTTCCTAAATTGAGTTTAAGGACTATCTTCGGATAGGCTCTGAGGGATGCTTAACACCTTCCCCTCGAGTAACCAAAACCCTTACTCAGAATCTCACTGGTTTCGCAAATCAAAACAGAGTTTACATTTACATATTTTAAAAATGGTTTTCCTAATATTTTCCTTAAAATTTAGGTGGCGACTCTAAAACAAAACATTATTTTTTCAAAATCAGAGTGGCAGCCATATTATGTTATGAACTGTTTTGGCTAAGTTCGAAATAAGGTGCGCAGCTATTTGAGATCATATTGATTTAAAAATGATATTTTATTTAGATATATAATTTGCATCTATTAAATTTTTTTTTTTCCAAATTTCATGTGTGAAAACTATTTTAAAAATTCAATTCTCATACAATCTTAAATCATAGTTATTCATAAACAAGATAATGAAATATCTTAAGCTCCTGCATTGATCACTCACATATCTGATATTTCTATATTTTTTCATAAACAAATATTTTAAATTACGAACTTTCAAATACATATATATAATTTAATAAAAAATTATTTGTCAATAATAGTGATAATTAATTATTCTTTAACATAATCATTTCATATAGTACAAACAATCAATTTATGACAAGTGTAAACCTTTTTTTTTTGTTGCAAAATTTAAAATGATAAATGTTGGTCAATATATACCATAAATTATAGTTGAGAAATAATATGAACAAAAATAAATATTTTGGCCGTGGAATTGATATCTTGCTCACTTTTAACTTTTTTTTTTAAAGATATAACAATCAACATCATATAACTTAAACAACTCTAAATTAGTTGAAGAGTCCAAAGCTTCATTAAAAGATGATTCTTCCTTCAATATAAAATTATTTTATTTTGTATCGTCCGTAAATTAGAAGGATTTAAAATATTTTTCTTTTATCTCAATTTCCTCTTTCACTAAATATCCCTCAAAATATGAACAAAATATAAAACCTTACACGAATATAAAATCACATATGAACGTCAATAAAATGAGTAATTATTTGAGGTGTAATAGAATAATTGAATAATTATATAAGGTGTAGACGGGTAATTAGTGAAATATAGTGTGAAAATTATGTCATAAGTCATATAAATAATGACATTAAGTTCTTCACTTAAGCCTCATAATTACCATATATTTATAATTTAAATTTCAATATTAATATTTTCTTATTTAATATGCAACAAACTTGAGCAACTTAGAATATAACATGCCTGCTTCAGCTTCTCAAGTCGATTGCTTATTATATAACAAAATTTGTATATTTTACTTTATCTATAATAAGCAATTACGTAGCAATTATATAACTCAACTATAATAAGCAATTACATAGTAATTATATAACTTATTGTAGATTAAAATTTTAAATTTTACAATATTAATAACATTTATAATTATTCATTGTGCCCTCAATGGGATAATTTTATATTTTCTCCTATTTAAGCAATTATAATAAGCAATTGCATTAGTGTAGCAATTATATAACTTATTTTAGATTATTAAAAGTTAAAATTATTTTAATCAATACCACTTACTATATTAATAACATTTGTAAGTATTCATTTTTACACTAAATAAGACAATTTATTATTATAAAAATAATTTTAAATAATCGACGTTGCTTTAAAAAATAACTTCATGAATAAATATTTAATTCACCACTAATATATACACTAATAATGGTCCTTTTTTTTTTCACTAGATATAAATTTATGAATCAATTTATTTTTCAAAAATTAAAATCATATGTTGAAACGAAAAATGACCTCATATTTCTCAAAAAAAAAAAAACCAGGCAATAAAATCAAGACGAAAAGAATAAATGGAACAAAAATAGTAAAAAAAAAAGAAGCAAAAAAGGTAAGAGTTGATTGATTCCAAGTTCCAACAACCGTCTGAATGATCGGACTTTTTGTTACTCTCTCTCTCTCATCCATAATTCTTTTCTTTGACCTTTCTACACGCTTTCTCTCTCTACACATTTTCTAGGATTTTGTTAACAATATTTTCTTCATCTCCCTTCTTCTTTACTTTATTCTCCATATTTCCCCCTTTGTATGCTCTCTCTTTCTCTCTCTATACATACATTCTCTCTCTATATCTACACATATACTTACTTTTTTTTTGGCATTGTTACAGTTCTAGCTGAATTTCATGGCGAACGATTTGGAAACATCGCCGGCGGCAGCAGCAGCATCGACCGTCGTTGATGATAGCATTGAGGATGCCTGTAGTATTTGTCTTGAACCGTTTAACTCCGATGATCCTCCTGCTGTATGCTATAAGCTTCGCTTTTCTGTTTGATGCATTTTCCTGTTATATTAAATTAAATTAAATTTTAAAATATATATGTAAAGTTAGGGATTATCTGCCTGTAGCATTTTTTTCCTTTAGCTGTTTGTCTTTGATGATCTTCCTGCTGTATGTTATCTCCAAGCGTGCCTGTTTATTTTGTTGCATTTTCTGTTTTTTTTTTAAAAATTCCATAATTGGCTATATATTGGTAGAAGTTAGGGTTTGTTTCTGGCTTTTAGCATTTCCGTGATGCATTTTCTGCTTTGTCAAGGATTTTCTGTTTATTAAGGAGAGGTTAGATGACTCTAATGTATGTTGATCAGAATGGATGAGTTCTAGCAGTGTGTAGTTTTCACGCCTTGGAAGTTCCGACGACTTTTTAATGGAAGCAATTGGTATATAAAACAATATAAGAGGAAAAAGTTTGGATTTTGTGGTTTAATTGTTGAAATTTAGTGTGAGATGTAGTCATGTAAGTATTTCTTTATTGATGTCATTTGGTCAGTGAGTATCATGTTACATCGAATCTCTTATATGTTTATTTTTGTGGACATAATTTCAATTACATTTTTTCCTTTTCAATAGGAGCTATGTTCCCCAAATGTGTATCGTGTTCTTCTAGAGCTGGACCTTGCTCTAATTTTGGGACTCTTTTGTTAACCCTTGGCCTCTCTTATATTAGGATTTCCATAATGATAATGTAATTTACCAAAAAGGTATGCAAATAATATGCATGAAGTAGTGGTATGATTTATTTCAGGACTCTTTTGTTAACCCTTGCCCCTCTTGTTGATACATCCATCTCAACCTTAGTCTTATGATTTTTACTTGTTCTGGTCCAATGTGATACCAGTTAAACCTCAATGGAACATAATGTTTGTCAAGGATTGGTCTTATTCTCCCAACTAATTTTACTTTGTGAAATAGTTTGATTGCTACTTTCTCAAAATATATTAGACAGTTTTCTTCAGTTTGTTTGATGTAAAGGAAGTATGTATCAAAGTGATGTTGCAAAGTTCTTGCTCTCTCATGGTGATGCCTTCTTTTGATCCGTGTGGCAATTCTTGTATATGCTTGATTATTGTGTTCCATAATGCATTTACCCTAGTTTCTTAATTTCTTGTTTTCTTTCAGGTAACAGATTGTAAGCATGAATATCATTTGCAGTGTATTCTTGAATGGTACATTCAAAATTTGTTACTGTATAATATTTTGGTCAATGTCGGGGACATACAGTTCCTCCCCGTCTGCACATTTTTAACCGTGGGTTTTGGTTGATATGCTCAATAAACATCATGCAAATTCTGTTCAGGTCTCAGAGAAGCAAGGAGTGCCCAATTTGTTGGAGGGTTCTTGCATTGAAAGACCCTGCGAGGTATTTGAATATTTCTGTGGCTAAGCATACAATTTTACAAACCAATAACTACTTTCTCATTGAATTGGTCTCGTCTGTGGACAAGAGCTGCTAGCTGCAGCACGCAATGCAGCCAGAATTACATATCTTTTTTTTTTCTTAAAGGAATTTCATATTGTTTAAGAGCCAAGCATTTTGATTGATTCCTCATTGAGACATATTTATTTCCCTCTTTTCTGATGATCTCCAGCCAAGAGCTACTAGCTGCAGTGGAGATTGAAAGGAACATGAGGTCAAGGCTTAATGTGCGTCATACCAACGAAAATGTTGAAGCCAACCATGTGGGTGACATTGCCAAGCTTGGAAGTGGCTTATTTCTTTCCATTACATTTTGCTTCATTCTCACTGAGAGCCTTGGTATTTCCAGGATGCCACGCAGCAGAATGATTCAGATTTTGAGGAGCGAATTATGCGACATTTTGCTGCTGCCACCAGTAGAGTCCGTCTTGTCAACAGAAGGAGAAGACAGGCATCTTCAGGAATTGGTCCTACACAGGTTGTACCTTCTGTGCCAGTAGGAGTTGGTTCAAACCAGACACAGAATAATGAATCCACAGTACAGTTCCAAGGCTTTGGGTTTTTTGGGGATGGGTCTGCTGCTTCTGCAACTTCATCTAGTATTAGACCTGCATCATCATCAGTTCCTGCCCATGGAAGTGATCCTTCTAAGCTTAGGTATGACTGAGAACTATCAAGTGAATAACTCGGTAGTGTAATGAAGCTAGCTACTCAAAATCCTTAACATGCACCATTTCTTAATCCTAAGTGTGGTTACATGTTTTGACTTTGATGTTTTTGTTAAGTTTTTCCACAATTGATCTGGAATTGTATGCCTCACTACTTGGTTACTTGTTGGAATTCCTTCAGCCAACCACCAACTTATGGTCCCCAGGGGTCAAGCTCATCCGAGTTTCTTGCATTTTCTGAATCTATAAAATCCAAATGGTCTTCTGCTTCTGCGAGGTAGAGGAACTCCCAACTTTTCGTTTCCTTGAAAGCTATTTTTATTCCCCTCTAAGGTTATTGTTTCTGTTTCAACAGGTATAAGGACTCAATCTCAAAAGGTACTCGTGGTTTTAAGGAAAAATTATTAGCACGCAACACCACTGTCAAGGAATTTGGCAAAGAAGTTCAGCGTGAGATGAGTGCTGGCATAGCTGGCGTTTCAAGAATGATTGAACGACTTGATCTTACTTCAAAACGTACTGGAGCTGCTGAACCATCTGCATGTACCATGGGTACCTCAAACTTTCCTGGTAGAGGAGTGAGTGAGCAAGGAAATGTGACATTTCAAGCGCGTGATGGTTGCAGGAAGAATTCTACAATTGGAGTAACTCCTACCAATCCCTCATTGATCTCCAACGCCAACACCAACACTGGCCAAATGGAAATTTCTCTTGGACAGGTTTGTAGTTGGTCCAACAATATCTTGAGTAGTTGTGAAGCTTTACTTTTTTCCGTGTTCATCATCCCTGATGTTGCCAATATGATCTTCTATTTTGTTATACATAGCTTCTGCTGGATGTTTTTATTGCCTTTAAACAGAAAACTAAACTTAGAAGCCTAATCTGTTTGTATATTTTCCGATTGGATATGGAATTAGCATACAACTGCAGCATTGGAACTTTAACCCAGAAACTAAAATGACAACTTCCTAAACAGAATACTTTACATACTGTGAGAAAAAAGAGAGTTTGGGAGAAAACTCAGCTTGATTATTCTCTCAAAACATTTTTTGTTTAAATAGCCAAGTGTACATACTAGTTCTTATGGCCTTCTGTTTTTTACCCTATGGGATGTAAGTGCTCACTCTTATCATTGTTTGGATGATGGAATTTTGTGAATACACTTTTACCTGTTCCTCAAAAAAAATTGATTACAAGTGAAACAGGAATATGTGACACAGTAGTGCTTTGACAGGATTTTAGGTGTTTGTGTTTCCTATGTTTGTTCCTTTCTATTCTCCCACCAGAATTACTACAATTTTCTATTTATTTTTCATAGTGCGATGTGCTATAAAGAGCTTTTCCATGACTTTTCTTATTCCATCTATCCCTATGTGCTCAATAGCAAAAAGAATGACGGGTCCTGTTTGATTGCCTGATCAGCTCAGCCAAAAGCTGTTAGAAAAAAAACATTTATTTTACTTGAAATGTGTCTTCTCCGTGTCTCTTCACGTGCATGCTGATTCTATTTCATGAACATGTATGTGTAAATATTTTTTGACAAAGATAGTTGCAGTAAGACTTGAACCTAGACTCCTTTTACTTTGATGCCATGTTGAATTACGTTAACACCTTATCAAAAAGTTCAAGCTATTAGAGAAACTTTTATTTATTTAATTAAGTCTTCGTCAAGTCTCGTTATAATTATAAACTAGTCAGATTGATTATTTAGAAGTAACTGCTGCAAGAGGTTAGGATTGGAAGATAACCAAAAAGAATTTTGACTTATCCATCTTGATAGTTCTCTTTGTTTTTGAAACGAGCTCTTTCCACTGTTTAACCGTTTCTTTCCCTCTTTTTCCCCTTCAGAATGGAAACTGATGCTGCAACCGTCAAAGTCAGAATAAATGATGCTTGATTATGGTCCTCTTTGTCTCTGCTATTAACTTATAGCATAATCTATAATCTGCAAGTGACGTACGCTCTAAAGGTCAGTTATTGCAGTAGGTGACTGACTTGCGTCCTGCAGTTGTGAAAACCTGGAGATTTGATGTGCTGTTGGAGAAATTACAGTTTGTGCTTAAGCCTTAAGGTCTCATGACCTGTTCTCTTTACTGTAAACCTGTAGGATAGGAAGATTGTGGAGCAGATAAGCTTGTGTAATTAACCATGTCCATTAGCTTAATGGATATTCAAGAAGGGATGTCTTATGGACTATCCATTATTCCTTTTTTATGGTGGTTATATTTTCTTCTTTTTTATGCTTTTGCCTAGTTCATCTGATTTTATCTTACCTAATCCAGGAGCTTGATTTGCCTGAATGACCTTGAGTCATCACTTTGTTGTCGTGCACCTAACCGTAGGTGTTGTCATTTATGTGAAATGTGGAGGGGAATAGCTAATTTTTGTAACTTTGCATACTTGGTTTGCATCTTAAATCAAATGTTGAATCTGAAAGATAAATCAAGCAATTTCTTGAAGACTACTTTGGTGCTTCTTCCATGAAATACCATCTGACCGTTTCCTGATAGTCACTGTAGATAAGGGTATCAACCATTAGCTAACATTTCACCTGCAACAACAGAATCATTATCAGGACAATCAAGTCTAGTATAGGTGAACGATATCAAGATTCTTCTTGACTAGTAAAATACTATTTGGATAGCGAAGTAGTAAGAGTCGTGGGATGCCAGTCCAGGAGCTACACCAAATTCCTTTAGCAACTAGTTGAAAAATTAGTCCTCTAGTGAAGGAAGCGTTGGCACCCTTGGTCGTAAATTGTGAACTTCCTTCTCATGTCCCTTGTTTCTGTGGGAAAAACATTTCTTATACAAGTTACAACATATTCTACATCTTTTAGTAGCTCTTAATTAATATTACCCTTTATTAGCATTTCCATCTGACCACCCTTGATTAGATATTACTACCGTTGAATTCTTTTCTTATTACTATCACATGTCCATTTAGGGCGGAACAAGTGAAACAAATCGTCCTCTTTTCTTATCTTCCGTTGGGTTTCCTTTTTGTTAGTTTTTGTACTCCTAGTTTATATTAGAACTTGTTGAATCCGGTGGGAAACACCTACACCATGTGAGTGTTTTTGACTGCCTCAGACTATGAGAATTCGTGATCAAGTATTTTCCGTAAGATTTTCAACCGTTTCTCTCATCGCCTTCCTCTGTTCTCTCTGTTTCCCATCTACCTCTTTTTTCCTTTTTTCTTACTATCTAATAGCTCTTTCGTTATAGTTTATCATTGATTATACATTCCCCTCTTTAGCCCAAGCTTACTTTGCGCCAATTTTCATTTTTCTTTTGTGGACAAGTTATAGATAAGCATTGGTAATAAAACCTCCTCTTATGTAGACTCTAGTGTTCCGGCCACCAAAATAAATTTTTGGTATCTATTTTTAAAATATGGTAAAATAAATTGTGGATTAAGTAATTTTTCACTACGCCACCCTTGTTTTACCGTTAGTAATATAAATTATGTTAGTTTTTCTTTATGAATATTTGTAGTTAGTAATTTAAGTTTCTAAAAATATGTAAATCTTTCTTTTCAAAAATAATGTAATTGATATCTAAGTTTGAAACAAAAATAATTAGTTTGAAATTCAAAAAAAAAAAAAAGATCAGGTAATTTTTTGTAGGAAGAAGAAGAAACTCCCTCCTCTCTTCCATTCTTGAAAAAAAATGAAATGGAAGACACTTTCAATTTTATTGGAGCTTGAAACAATATGGTAGATATTTTCATAGATTAACAATTTGCCAAACGTGGAAAGTGTATATATAATAGCTCAGGCTAATTTGTTAGCCGAATATATAATTTATATTTATTACCTGAAATAACTAGGGATGTCAATGGTTCGATTCGATTGATTTTTTAAAAAACATTGTGACACACCCATACATGAAAGTACGCAGAACTTATTGGAGAATGGAGAAAAGGGGCTAATCTAGATCTGTCCTAGGATAACATCTCCGCCAGAAACCTTGAAGTCAGAAGGTGCTTCTTCGACATTCAGAACCTTAACATTTCCATCAACTACATACGCCGACCACCTATGCAACAACGATGATAAATAATGGATTAGTATAAGATAGACAGGTTGTTTCCAATATAGCCTAAGCTCAAAAGGCCAAGTTATTCGGAAAAGGATTGCAAGAAAGTTCGTCAAAACTAGTTAAACTAGTGCACCTTTCACTGGGATTATCAATTTTGGAATTGGCAATTGTTGGATGTAGAATCTTTAGTTATTGCAGGACGAAGTAATGAATGACATAAAACATGAACTCTGATCCCTTACCTATGAGATCGAAGTCCAAGCAAAGCTGCCGAGAGATCAATTGTTAAGTCCAAGCTCTTGTGGAAGCTTCCATCAAAATCACCATAAAACTCAATCTGCATCGTAAAATAGAGACTCATCCTCGTTATTAGAGAAAGTATAAAGAACAACTATCACAAAACAGCTGATACAATGAAATTTTCTGACATCTATAATGCTATCAAACTTAGACCCATGAGAAACAATTCAATAAATGTATTAGTATGGCATTTGAGAAGTAAAGGTCATAAAACAAGGTGAGATGAACAACGCCGAATGGCTAAATAACAGGATCATGAGAATCTTAATCATAGATCTCTCTCTTGGTTATCTGTCATACCCCAGTTCATTAGTTTCAACTATCCTACCTAAGTGTACCAGCGTTAGCGATAAAGCACATAACAATCTACATCAGGCTGTGTTTTTTATGCTTCATACAGTTTATGAATTATGTCATCCTCGATATGCTACAAAATAAATTCCAGTTAGGGATCAACGTCAGCCCACCTACATAGATTTCCAGCTCCATGGAGGAAAGTTGAGTTTCAACAGAAATATATTAGAATATGGTCAGAGACAAACTGAGTTTAAGTTGGAATGTATTAGCATATGGTGAGAATCATTATCTTTGAGCATGTAGAGGAATGTTCGTAGAATTTCATTCATTTAGCTGCGGCTGCAGTGCTCATATCAATCAGATACCTTATTTTTAAAAGAAAAATTCAACTGTCATCCAACATAAATATTGCTTGAAAAGTAAGATCTGCTCGACGTTCCTCCTTTGACCCCCTTCCTACAATCCCAAATCAGCCCCTCAATAACTGAGAAATCCCCAAGGACTGGTTGGCACATAGTTTGAAAGTCAAATAGTCAATGAATAAATATTTTTTTAGAAGGTAAGTTCGAAAGTCATTGAATATTGAGACTGCTCTGTACCCCTCTACTTAAAAAGCACCAAACTTTTAATCTACATCAAGATTCAAACTCATGAAATGAGCTTTTAACCCACACACCACTCTCTGCACTCTTTTTTGAGAAAAACCACTCTCTGCGCTCTAACACTAAACAAAAGCCCTTGGGGCACTAAAAGAAACGTTTTGCCATTCCAAGTAATCTTTTTCATCAAATAGATTCGGCTCCCTACACAATATACATGATCAAGAAGGTTGATTCACCAGAATATGTTTACTTCTGCTGAGAACTGAGAAAAAGTAAGTACTTCAAGTCTTCCAAGGATGGTAGAAAGTTCAAATTAGTAATTAGTGAAGGTCACACTTACTTAAAGAAATACACAGGATGACGAGGCAGGGAAGAGTGACTTACAGCATCTTTTGCTTGTAGTTTTTCTGCCCAACCATTCATAGTGTATGGATCATTCACAGCAACACAGATGACAGAGTCGATTCCTTTGGCCTTGAACTTATCAATGTTATTCTTGTAGCTAGGTACATGTTGCATTGAACAAACTCCAGTGTACGCACCCTGGAAATTGTACAAGTAACATCTTTAGGAAGATATAAAACTAAAAAACAAAGAGAACCAGATATTAAACAAATGGCTATGCAATAAGGCCTCTAATGAGGCAAATTTCCTACCACAACCATCAAAGAAAATATGAAGCCTTTCTTTCTTTCATCATTTCTTAGCGTCATTTTATTCAATCTTCTATTCATTTCATAGTGTCAGTTTATTCAACCTTCTATTACAAACTAGGGAAAGCCCTTTTCTATTATAATTCAATTGAGGAATCACGGTAGTCCAGTTGGTTGGCTACAGCAACCTGAACTTTCACATTGCTACTAAAGGATCAATTCCCCATTTCATAATCTAGTTCCCCATTTCCCCTTCTGCTTCCCCTCCTTCTATGTATAAAATAAAATAAGAAGAATGGAAAGAATGGTATTAAATATTTAAATGTGTCCCGTTGTATCTTTCCTCCAGAAGCAAATATGTGCAACCAACCAAGTGGTAATGTTAATCCAGTAGTAAGTAACAATTGGGATTACAACAAGATTAAACTATTCTGAAAATTTGGATAAGTAGTAGCAGTATTCATTTGTAGTCCCAGGAAGATAAAACATTAGACAAATAAAGCTGCTCACTGCACTTAAGTCATCAGATATCACCTTGATTTAGTACTTTGTATAGAAAGTTCAAAGACCAATTTATTATTTGTACTAAAAGTAACAAGAAAAAGAGAATTTGTTTTACCATTTTGATTTATTATTAGGTTTAAATGGATCTACATGGTCCGTGAGGATTCATATATATAGTGTACACCTTATCTTGGTTGCGATTGACGCATAGTAGTTATTGTTGTTGTTGATGTCTTATTAAGATTTTTTACCTTTTAAATATCAATGAAAAGAAAGAACTTTTTCCCCTCTACCAAACACAAAACATCATAAACAAAAAATAAAAGATAAAATGACCATGAATGAAGCACAAGTTGACAATTTGGAGGACCTCAACAAAATATGCAGTAGTCAAACAACAACAAGATAAAAAAATCCAAGACTAAAATGGGCAGAACCGCTTCACTCTAAGACACCACAACGTAACACTTGTGATTTATCTTGCTATTTTGTTGTCGTTATTTTCCTTTACATCCTACTTTTGATTGCACTTTTTGAGCTGAGGGTATACTGGGAACAACCAATCTATCCCACACCACAAAGGCTAAGTAAGGTAAGGTCAGCTTACATCCTACCCTCTATAGACCCCCACTTGTGTAATTACACTAAGTATGTTATTGTTGACAAAACAAATTATCATAATTTGACAACCCCACTCTCTTAATTCCAATTAAAAGAGAACCAAACAAAAATATTCATCTAAAACCTACTCCTAACCACAGAAATGAAAACTAACACACAATACAACTAACTCAAAAATCAGTGGCAATATATATAAAGGAAAGTCAACTTACAGGAAGGCCAAAGATTACAACATTTTTACCCTGAACACCAAACAAAATACAACAAACAGTCAGAAATCAAGAAAAAGGTTGATATTAGGTATAAAGATTACATTTTTAAAATTGGGGTTTTGATTATATTTATGATTACCTTGAAGATATCATTAACAGGGGTAGTAGAGAATTTTGAGGAGACACCTTCATCCCAAGATCGAGCCTTTTGTAGAGAAACATTTGGTGCAGCAACAGTAACATCACTTCCTACTGAAATTGAAGCATAGGATCTCAGGCTTTGAGCAATCATTCTTGTTCTCTTTAACATTGCTGAGGCCATTGCTGATTCTCCTAAACTTTTGGTGGTGAATAGTGATTTTTGCTACTTTCATTTTTAGTGTTTGCTGGTGAATATATGGACAGGGAAAGGATGGGCCTTATTTAAACTTGGGCCTAAATTTGGTGTCCAAACTCTATAATATATAGATAGACTTTGGATTTTGGAAGTTGTGAGGACCAATTTTTCCTTAGTCGAGTTTGCGTACAATAATAGTTATCAATTCATATGGTACAATATGAGGCTTTCTAACTCCTACTCTGGTACTAGATTAATCAAAGCTCTAGAATGGGGAGATATGTCGTACCCCTTCTCTTGTGTAAATTTTTGAAAGTTAATCTATAGGGTAAAATCAAGTATCAAATGTCTCATAAACATGGACAAGTATAGGCTATATATATATATATATATATATATAATAGTGTATAAGAAGTGTTTATACACTATGCATACATTATTATACGTTGATAATATTATTATCTATTTCCGTACGGTTTGCTAAAAATAAATTAAAAAAACCCAATTTGCTCAATCTTTGCCAAATAACTTCAAATTTTAACCACAATTTCAAAATGACATTCTCAACCAACATTAGTCATCCCAAATTTGATATTCAAATCAAGACATACATGATATATTGCAATAACTAGTGTGGATGCAATAGTCAAGCTCCAGGTTCAAATGAACCCAACACTTTCGAGGTGTAATTTAAATTATATTCAAACTTCACATAAATTGCAATAAATAGTAGGTCTAAATTTATAATTTTAAAAATACAATAGATTCAATACTAAAATTCCATAAAAACTAAAATCATAGAGTTAAATTAGAAATTCGCCACTAACAATAACACCCACTTAAAACAAATCTCAATTTTAAAAATCTGATTTCTTTGAACTCAAGCTTTGAAGCTTCTTTAATGACTTCCAATGTAACTTTTCAATTGTTCTTCGATATATCAGTCACCATTAAATATTTTCAAAGAATTCAACCAAGAAAAACAATGGAGTAATAAAACATCTTTTTCAAAATATGAACAATAAGGATGGAAATTATGGGCTTATTATTTTGCTTATAATATTGGCCGATTGACATGTCCATGTAAACATTAGGTGCTAGTTTCAAGGAAAAATTAGCAAACTAATCAAACTCTCTAACATAATTATTAAAAATATCTATACTTTAAAATAATTATTGAAAATGTCAAATGTTAATATTTTAGCAAATAAAATGTATCCTAATATAATTAATTTTCTTTTCTTTTATTTCTCAAATCAGGCCCCACATTGAATTAATTTTACTCTCCTATCCCGTGAAAAAGAAAAAAAAAACTCTCATTATCCACTTTCTCCTTTTTCTAGGTTTTTACCCAAATTCTTCATTTCTCTCTCTTGAGTTTTTCACCATTGTTCTCTCTTTTCCTTTTTCTTGTCTAAGAAAATCACATCTTCTATTTTCCTCCACTTTGTTCAAAAAATCTCACAATTCCTTCAAAATATTTTTCACTCACTGATCAAGGTAAATACATTGTCACCAAGTATCTTTTGAGATTTCTCTCTATTATGTAAAGACACTATTAATTAAAAAAAATGGGTGCTGAAGATTTCGAAAAACTTGTTGAAGACAAAGTTGAGGAAAAACAATTTTCTATTAGTTTGTTTTGTATTTATAGTCTATTTTAAAATTTTGTATCCTTTCTCAATTAATACTTAAATCACTATGTATGCTATTAATATTTGTATTCATTCAAAATCTCATGTTGCATAGTTTATGAATCTTGTATTTGTTCCTAATTTGAATTTATCCCAATGGTATGTCAACTAGATATGTATTTTATTTATAGGAAGAACAACTTCCTATTAGTTTATTTTGTTTGTTTTTTAATAATTTTTTTCAAAATTTTGTATCCTTTCTTAATTTGTATTCAAAACTGTATGTATGCTATTAATATTTATATTCATTCAAAAATCATATTGCATAGTTTATGAATCTGGTATTTGTTCCTAATTTGTATTCATTCTAAAGGTATGCTAACCAGTTATGTATTTTATTTAAGAGTGATTGCAACCAATATTCACTTATTCCTTTTCAGTTTTATATTTCATTCTCACTTTTTCATCATATTGTTTTTTGTATTTTATATATTATTACACAAAAACTACATAAAAACTAGAATGAATACATATACAAATAAAATACATATTGAAATGAATACGAGAAAGGATATAGGATTCTGAAGAAAAAAAATACACAGTGAAAAAAATACATGAATACAAATATGTTTCTTAAATAGCTACAGATTCATTTGGCATGCCTATTGGAATGAATACAAACTAATAAAAAATACAAGTTTCATTATACAAAATACAACATGAAAACTAGAATGAATACAAATAGTATACATATTGGAATGAATACGATTTAAAAAAGGTTACAAAATTCTGGAAAAAAAAAATACTGTGAGAAAGGCACACGTTGAGTTTTCTTTGAAAATGTAACTAATGAGAAATTAAGTGATAACTGATGAGAAAATTAAGTGATATTTACCTTTTTTTGAAATATTCTCTCCCTTGATTTTCTCCCTTCTGTTATTAAATAATTGTATTCTTTCAAATTAAACAAATTAAAAAAAAATACATAAATCAGATATATAACAAACTAAAATATTGACATTTTGAAAATTTTTCCTAATTTCAACACATCAATAATTTCAATAATTATATATTTTGTGAGTTGCCTTTAGATAGACTATATCTAGTGAATGTATATCACATCTTTCCTCTCTCGCTCTCCTCTCTTGTCCCTTTACTTCTTTATATATGTGTTCCGCAATTTCATGTATCTATGTATCCAACATGCACAGATGTATTCAGTGTATTTGTGTGTATCAATTTTATCTAGTGTGTTCAATATTAAATATCTAATGTATCCAGTATCATTTTCATGTATGCAGTGTATTGACGTATGTAATGTATCTGCACATAGTTACAAATTGATTATGATACTGATGTATTTAGTGCATTTGTGATGTATCTACTGTATTTGTGCACAAGTGCATCTATTTGGTATCAAACTTGTGATGTATTCAGTGTTAATGTGCATAAATATATATACTTGCAAAAAATATGAAGACGAATATATAGCTATAGAAACATATATTGTCGCATAGATACATGCATATATCTTAATTATGTCTTAACTAGAGACGACTCTTTAATGACTATCAGTATCTGGTATCAATTACGTAGTCATTATTTCTTATAAAAAAAATCAACCAATAACCACACCGCCCGTTAAATCTTGGTCAAAATTCAAGATTCTGGCAACATTTGTTTTGTGATAGATTAGTCTTAAATTAGAAACTTTACTATGAACAAAAAAAAAAAATTACTACATAATTTCTTTGATTTCAATCACCATTTAAGAGAACTTCAAATTTTCTCAATAGAACACAAGCTTTAACAAATGATCTTATTATTACTATACATACATAGAATTATTAAAGGGGAACAAAAAATACAACAGAATCACTTACATCTAATTAAACATGAGATGATTACACAATATTATCAAACTTAAAAAAACAATCACAAAATCAAATCCCACTATAATTAAATAGAGGCACTTATATACCTTAGGTTGTACCTCTCTAAAAATATACTGCAAAGTGCAAAAAGAAGGACTCCCTTTGTACAACACAATACACCCAAAAAAATAAATTATAGTAGCTAGTTAATTATTAATTATTTTTAAGTTATAATAAAATCTTAAACATATGATTTAAGAAGAAAATCTAGTAGGATTTAGTGAATTATAATGAGGTGGGACTTGATTAATTAATTGGCTTTGTGTTTGTCCTTGGAACTTGGTGTTTGATGAGAAATTATTATGTCTTGGTTGCCTGTTTTTTCTTCTTGGATGTGAAGAAAGTGGGATAAAAACTCCAGTTCCTTTGCTAATTTCTCTTCTATTATTATTCTGCTCATATACATATCCTGCTCTTGTAGCTGGATGAATTACTTGTGAAAAGGCCTGTATTTTTTAAAAGAAAATTGGTAAGCACATGTCACTGTAACAAAAACAATTTTTA
Source organism: Solanum raphanifolium (assembly GCA_036250405.1). Taxonomy (NCBI): domain Eukaryota; kingdom Viridiplantae; phylum Streptophyta; class Magnoliopsida; order Solanales; family Solanaceae; genus Solanum; species Solanum raphanifolium. The sequence continues at coordinate 20,310 of JAJOOE010016244.1, forward strand.
GCGGCAATAATATGCATATTAATAAAAAGTGCTGAAGCTTTTATCTTCAGTAGTTAATTGTCATTGAATCTAATGTTGTTATAGGCTTTAGAGACATTTACAAAGTGTTAATTGCCTCTAAAAAATATATTTAGTGACAATTAAACTATTAATTATTGCTAAAGATCATTTTTGATCTAGTGAGTTATTAATTTTCGTCTTCTCATGGATTCATGATTTAAAACTCTATGTGTTTAATATTTAAGATTCTTAACATTGAACTGAAACATATAATATTATGGATTCTACTAATATATACTATTTGCTCAATTTTAGTCGTTTCATGGCCGGGGAGCTAAGCGCAATTCTTTGAATCAAAGGTTGAATGAAATCGATTCTTTTTTAGATAACAAAATCGAAATTGGATAGGATAGATGGATGGATCTATCTTTCTATTCATATTTGTTACTAATCAAAATGTATTTCTATAGTGTTGTAGCGTAGTAAGAAGCCAGGAAAGACTGCACTATTTTGGACCCACGAAGCGAAGAGAATGAGCTCAGCTGCCTCTCTGATTTTTTATACTTAAATTTGTGTTTTACTTCAAAGTTACGAAATTCAAATGAATTTTATGTTGTAACGCTACACCCGTCCCTATCCTATACGTTAACAAACAACTATCGATAGAAACACTTAAATTTCAATATTCTATAGACTAATAGTCAATAAAGTGAGTGCAAATGTGAAAGAAATTTCAATAAAGACTTTTGAGAACTAAGTGATTCTTTAGTTAAATCATTTAGTATAATATATAAATTCTCTTTCAATGTTAATACACTCAAACATTATATGATATGAAATTAATGAACTAGACAAAGATAACTAGTGTATTTTAGGGAGAAAAAACAACGACTTGAACATATATATTGAAAGAGAGGGAAAGATATATTGAACCTGAATAGAGCCATGAGAATGACGATAAACTGAAGAGTTTTGATGTTCATGTTCGTCATCGTCCATTATTAAAAGAGAGATTTGTTTGCTCAAATCTGCAAAAAATAAATCATCTTCTACTTCCATTGTCACTTCCATTTTTTGAAGAAGAGAACTCAAAAATGTTTAGTTCACTCTGTTTTTCTTCTTTTCTTTTGAGTAGTTAAGAAGGGATATTATTATTGTGTATTGCGTAGTACAAATAATAAATAGGAAAAAAAAACAGCAAATAATGGGTTCAAGCAAAAAAAGGTATACATGTGGGATAGTGGGGTCAAGAATGACAGCCAACCCAAATCTGTGCAAGACCCACCAAAGGATATCAACTAAGTGCAAACTTATCGATGCATATTGTGGTGGTGTGGTAAGTACTCATTCATCCTTAATTAAAAGGTTTTGAATTTGAGTACAAGTTCAGATTTAATCGAGCTTCAATATGAGTACTGAACACTAGATGGAAAATAATTTTAAAGAAAACTAAGTACAAACTTTAAAATAATAATATATTTAATGTAATGCTATAAATATAGTTTAAAAAGAATAAGATATAAGCGAATTTTACCTCTATTTTTTTTGAAGTAAAAACGTTATTTCTAATAGACAATCGACTCTCACCTCAAAAGAAAGTGCGGTATTTAGTAATAACAACGTATCTGATATAATTTTAAAAATGAAATCTGAAAAGAATGGAATATATACAGATTTTATTTTTATCTTTGTGAAATAAAAATATTGTTTTCGATATACCCTCAATTCATTTTCATTTTTTTTTTTGCAATCTTTAGTATGAATTTAAATTCTATATACTCGTTGTATTTTTAAAAAAACTTTTATTATAGATAACTATTCCTAATAAATAAATTTAATAATTTATAAAAAAAAATACATCTCAAGTGTCAATTACAATAAAAATAAGTAAATTAATAGCATTAAAAAAAAGAATTAGATGATTAATGTATATATAATAATACATTAAATTGTTATGGTAAGTATTACTCTATATTATAGATGGCAATGTGAGGAGCTTAGGGTCAAGCTAGCTGCTCAGTCATTTCCTAAGCTCCTCACATGGTAATTTGTATATTTAAATATTTTATTTTGTGCTTTAATAATAAATTATCTAATAATTTCCACTATTATTTCGTAATGTTGTTTCAATTAATATTTAGTAATTTTGTTTTAATTAATATTTAGTAATTTTGTTTCATGTTTAGTTTGTTATATAGTTAAATTACGACTACAATAATTAACAACTTAAAATATTTTAAAAAAAATTGATTTACGGTAGAAAGCTTACATGTGCCACATAAATTGGCACAAATTGAGTAACATATATTATTTTAAAATTACATAAAAAAAATACATGTAAATCACAATAATTAGCAATTTAAACTATTTAAAAATGAGAAGATAGCCACATAAATTGAGACAAATGGAGTAACATATATTGG